>LPNX010836697.1:188808-278808 GCA_001517045.1 Pseudotsuga menziesii | reverse complement strand
ATACTGGGTAAATATTTGGGACTGTGTATTAGATTTAATGCTGCGTTTTGAATTGCTGACTTACTAGGTTCGATTCGTGGCTTTCATCCTGTGGGATTTACTCTGTGCATTAATAATGGTTTGGGTTTGGGAGTATGCATGACACTCTGATTTTATTGTTTGTAAATTAACTCGAGAAAGCTTCTAGATCTTGGGGCGTTATGCCATGGGCTACGCCATTGTAGCAATGGTGTCGCAACCCATTGGCTTGCCATCGTATGCTCTATGTTGGCGTTAAAATGGAGACTATGTTTTTAGCCAGAGTATAGAACTTTTGGATTTGCCTTAGCTCAACGTGGGTGCACAAAGGTTAAAACATCCACTCTACAGGACGTTACTCATTGAGTCATCATTTGAAGCATGCTTACACTATTTTATACACCATTTCATGAGAGATACTAACATGCTTGAAGGTTACTCATTGAGTTGGTCCATTTCATGAGAGATATTACATGCTTGGCAGGTGATGCAGGCACCAACTGCCATAACTCTATACAGACCTTAGTTTTACAAAAACCCTGTTCAGAAAGTGAATTTCAAGCAAACCCTTAGTTTCTCTCTTCCCTCTCTGTCCTTCTCGAGCTACCCAAGCTTCTGCGAGATGCCTCACCTCAAAATGAGCTAACAAAAAGTTCCTCGAGCTAACCTAAGCTACCTAACTAAATGATTTGGATCTGCATTAAATAAACCTCCAGTTCTATTCTAATTCTATTTACAGATCCTATAATTAAGGAACAGAGTCCTTAATAAACTCAACTGACCCCTACGAGTCGTCAGTGACTCACTAACAAACTAATAACTCTTATTGAAACATTTACAAGTGGAAAGGACAAGTGTCCTCTTCCAGATTATTCAATTTTTAATCAAGATAAAATAATTTTCAAGTGTTGAGACCCTAGGTCTCTCAATTCATATGACTGTGATCAAGCCATGGATGAATTCGTTTCCATGAGCCTATGCTCCTGCATCACAAAGCTAGTTGTGTTTTACTCCAAATAGTGTTATGATGTATGGTTTTGGTGTTTCATTTGGAGAATAAAATTCTATAACAATAGTTGTTATTATGAATCTTAAAGGGTCCTAGATGAGATCTGTGCACTTTTAGGCAGTTCAACTTTCAATCAAAAGAAGCCAATAAAAATATCCTAATACTATTATGGCAATTTATATAATATAAAATAACATATAATGAAAATAAAATACATATAATATAAAATAATAATAAAATACATATAATATATAATAAAAAATGACAAGTGTATTTGGACGTTGTCGCGAATCGTTTCGTTTTGGACAGTTCAGTTCAATTTGGAGGTTTTTGTGAATTTGGGAGTAGGTCCGGTAGACATGGCAGACAACTCTGTCGACCCGTGGCAGCAAGAGCTCAACATCTTCTCCTCACCGGAAATTACCGGTATACCGTCCCCGGACACAGTGCAGAACACACTGGAAAATTAGACAGTTAGAACCGAGAGTAGGGTTCCGGTTTCTCCGCCAGATGAAGAGCTTCTAGGTGTGTTCACAGCATGACCATTAAACCCGGCCTTAGGAGGAGGCCCGTACTCATTATTCCACTCCAGCCAACCTCCAAGTTTGACTAAATAAACTATTTTGATAATTGTACCTACATCTTCTTTGATGGGGCTTTAGCCAATCAAATTGGAGGTATAGGTGTTCATCTTTTGATCACCCAGGACCACTATTTTTGCTTCAAATTGGGTGTTGGTCTGAGTACAAACACAATATTTGAACTACTTGCTTTATGGACTCTCCTTTATTGTGCTAAATCCATGGTCCTTCCCACTCTGCACATTCATGGTGACTCCACATCCATCATTAATTGGTTCAATAGAAGATCATAACTAACTTTACTTGCACTTGATGGTTGGTGTCAACGTATCCATGATATGGAACCTTACTTCATCCAGCTAAAAGCAGTTCACATATTCAGAGAACACAATACTAAGGCTGATAGCTTATCCAAAGAAGCATTAACCTTGGCCTCAGGCCATTTTCAGTTTACCGAATTCACTGATGGTGAATGTACTGGTCAGGGCACTTTCCAGCTTTTCTAACCCTTAGCACTTGAGTCTTCTATGTGCTGTTGCTATTGACATCGTTTGAATGATTGAGGTGGATGATCCCCTCATATTACTGATCTCTCTTATTTATTGCTTCTTTGGATTAGCTACTTCAGTATAAACTTCAATTCTCAGTTTGTTGAAGGTTAGTGAATGTGGATGTAGTCAAGATTCCTAGATTAGGGGTGTTACCTTTGAATGTTTGTCCAATATTCCTGTGAAGCTGATCAATTGTATTCCTTATGCTTGCCTTAGGGTTGAAAATTAGTATGGGAAAAAAACTTAGCATTGCCTTAGGGTTGAAAATTAATATGGGGAAACAAGCATCATCAAGACAAGCTAAAAGGAATAAATCAGCAAATATTACACACTGATATAAATGTATTTAACATGCCAACTAGCCAGATCTGGAAATGTCCGCTCTTCACCACCACTGGGAAATATGCCTCTGAAGTGCTGGCTTATGCACTTCAGAGTAGCACAGAGGCTAAAACATCCACTCTAAAACTAAAATCATCTACAGCATCACAAAATCATTCATGGGAAAACTAAAAACCACTTAAATGAGATATGTTCTTTGAAGGAGATAGTCCATTAAAGGAGAACCTCCAGGTTTTGTATAGACATATATTGGCATAAATTGCAGTGTTATATGTGATGCATATGCATAACATATCGTCTCAAGCTTGACAATGTTGAAAGGCTAAAGTACAATGGCCACAAGCATACATTTGAAGCTTGTGAAGCCTACCCAATTCATGTTAGCAAAAGGCAATGCAAGCAATAAGTTAGAATGGAGACTTGTATGTAACCAAAAGAGGGGCATACATTAGAATTTTTAGGGCTACCAAATGCCCACGCCTATTAACCAAACTCATTCTTGGCAATCTTTTTCTTTAACAAGTTATTGGCTTACAAGTCTTTCAAAGTTTTTTTTCTTATAAGTGTTTCAAAGTATGTTTTTTGATGCAGGGTTCTCTCAGGGGCACCTCCATCTCCGTAGATGTTTGTCAACTCGAGTCAAGGCAGCAGGTATACATCGATATTTCCAATGTAATATTAAATTTTAGGATGGACATACAGATACGTTGTTATGTATTTTCATTAGTATATTAGGTTTGTTTATATAATATTATCGATTTTCCATGCAGAGTGTTGATCAGGGAAACCAATCGGCTATTGATCAGCCGACTACAGCATCAAGGAAACAGCCAAACACAAATGTAATTCTCCATTTCAAATACTTTAAAATCGTAAACATGTATATCGTGAGCATTATGTTTATTTTTTTATGTATTCTTTCGTTTTTATGGTTGCGTTCATGATGGTAATGTTGTCTACCTTTTTTGCAGATTGACTGGGGAAACTCCCCAACTGTTGATCAGACGAATGGAGACTCGAGGCAACCATTTAACCTAAATGTAATTCCACATTCTAAATACTTCAAAAATGTACACATATAAAACATGTAGCATAGTGTTTATTTTTGTTTTTGTTCTGTATTTTTTAGCTTATACATATTGCGTTCATTGTGATAATGTTCTTTACTTTTTTGCAGGTGGCTGATCGAGGTAAATCCCCATCTATTGATCAGACCATGCCCTTGGCTAGGCATCAGGTAATCCTAGATGTAATCCCTAATATAATTATTTGTGCACACTATATTTTCAAAGACTAAGCAATTTTTTATATATTCCAATTGCAGACAGGGGATTCTGTTTATGAAACTGCGTCTCAAAACTCTTTACAGAATGAGGTCTCTCGGTTGATGAGAGATAATGAAATTAGAGAATCTGCAGACTCGTTGAGGGTGCTACAAAGGACAAGGGAAAATCAAAATGAGGAACTGGTTCGTCTAACATTGGCAGTTCCACTAACAAAAGGGCTCGAACAAAGGCTTCAATTGTTGTTACAGCAACGTAAACAACTGGATGTAAGTTATCGAATAAAAATGTAAATTCATTTATAAAAACTTTATAATATTTGATTTTATATGTTGTTTAACTTATAATACAATGGGTTTAATTTACAGCGTGCTATGGATATTATCAGTGGTGTTCAAGGCAATGTTGGTCCCAGTGACCAAACCACTCCACGTACACCACATACTGCTCCCATATTGTCCACTGAACAATCGGAAACACGCTCTGTGACACCACCGAGGGCAGTGGAGGGTGAAGCCAATGGTGCCCCACCTACAATAGATGTTGTAGAAGAAGGGGTGGATGCAGGGCTAGATAGAGATGTGGAAGCATTTCCTAGATCTTCTCGTGTGACTAGCACTAGTTCAATAAAGTGTACATTTTTTGTGAATGAAGAACTACTTCCAATAAATATGGAAAGGATTCCAGGTCATTAGAGATTGTTCAATTTATTTTTTATAATTTGTGTCTATACCGATAATATTTTCTAATGTTCACTAATGATTGCAATAATGTTTTGTAGGAAATGATATATTTTATAAACATCTATATGATTTGGCCTTGGAGATCTTTGGGCCCACCATCCGCACAATGTGGAACAAGCATCCAAAAGCTTTAAAGGATGATCTGACCAATCGCTTGGTTAGTCTGTTTGGAAAAGATACCTTTGATACATCGAAGGTACTACAGAAGGCTGGAAAACATCTAAAGATTGTCCGAGACAAATGTAAGGTTCACCTAAAAAATAACCGCCCTCCAATGATTCCATCTATGGAGTGGAAAGCCCTGGTGGAAGATGGAGAAAAGAAGGGCCTAAGAAAATCAGGAACGATACCACCATGTGGAACAGGGAGGTATGCAATTCATTCCAAAATGTAGTGGTAAGCCTTATTATTACTAGTTTTTATATAAATTTTGGTACATAGACTAATTTATTTAAAAACTTAATTAGGCTCTCGGACACATCTAAGGCCACAAAGGCAAGAATTGAAAAAATTGGCCAACACAAGCTTGGGCCTGGTGGTTACTCCAACTTGGCATCCCAATTTGTAAGTATCGCAAAACCCGAATCCGCATCCAAATATCATACAGATTATTATTATTTTTTATTCTGACAAAAGGCTTTAAAATTAATGACATCATGCAAATATGAAGGCCGGCTGGTTCAAAGAATTGCCTAGTGCGGATTACATGAAGCTTGGCTTCGAACATGGCTTTGACGCCGTTGTTGAATGCCGGAGAAGCTTGTCTGTGAATATTGCACGATCTTTTGTTGATCCATCTGGTGCCCAGGTATGTGAAAACTGTATAGTTTAATGATAATTTATTAATGCTCATGCAATTTGTTCCTTATAAATAAACTAACGTAAATTATTTATTCCTTCATGTCGAGGATGAAGTACATGACCAACCAAACGAAGATCATGCTCCTCATCCTAGTAATGAATTTATTAATGTGCTACGGTTTTTTATAAACCATTGCAGATGATGAACATTAATTCTAATTCTACACAATTCAACTACAGAGCATGTAGCTGCAGATCTTAACACGGAACAGGTTAGGCCAGTACGAGATAATGTTGAACATGTTGATGTGCACATGGCAGGTAAAAACACACATTCGTAATGTTTTTTTAATGAGTTACTCGTATTTATCAAAATATAAATATATTAATGAAATATTTTGACATTATTGCAGAAATTCATCGCCCCTCGCCTAAAGTTCAACCATCTGAGCAGACTAGTAGGGATACTAATGATCAGATTCCCGAAGATGTGACTCTAACTAAATATTTAAAGAGAAGAAAAGTAAAAATGAAGTGACTAAACAAATTTTCAGTAATTCTTATTTATAAAAAAAAATTAATGCTTTTTCCTCTGTTTTATGAATGAATGCTTTACTGAATTGTTTACTGATATTTTTTTTCTGCCATTTACTAAATTAATGTTTTAATGAATGAGTTAATGAATCGTTTTTTCAGCTGTTGAATGATTGAATGGTTTAATGAATGTTATAAAGAATGATTTAATGAAATCGTTTTTCAACTATTGAGTGAAATAATTTGCATTGTTATTTGCATTGTGAGATAGTGAAATAAATTGTTATTTACAAGTATAGGCATTGGGTTTGGGGAGTTGAGAGTGATGTGAGTGGGGGGAGGGGGCCTAAGAGCTTCCACCTTCACGTGGTTGGTCCTGTTTAATAGAGAATATTAAATTATTCTCGAAACAGAGAGGAGCTCAATGAATGGTAAGGAAGAATACATTAAAAAACATCTATTTCTATATTTTTACTGTGTAATTTTCACTATTGCTATTTGACTCCTCCATTGGAACTTGTTGCAGATAGCGTTGAGAAACATTTCCATAGTTAAGAGGCAAGAAATGGAGTTTTGATTAGATCGATGGCCTTATATACATAGTATTTTTGGTTATCCATGTTTTATCAGGTGATATATTCTTACTAATTATAATTTTTTGCTTACATAATTTATGTTAGATCATTATATTTTTAATTCCTTGATTAGATTAAGCAATTGAGTGTCATTTAATGTTGCTTGAGGATTTTAAAGAACTTAGTTACTCGAATTGAATTAGTAAATGATAGATGTTATATAACATGTTTATATGAATGGTTGGGCATGATAGCTTCGAAGATAGATTGTTTGAATACTTGGTCAATTGTAGCAGGATGCATTTATTTTCGCAACATAGTCATGTCTTCATTTTATGTTTTCAAGATGCTTTTGAACAAAGAATGGCTTGTCTCTACATCATAAGTCCACATTCAACAGCCTTTGCAGCAAGAGTTTTTATATACCGAAAAACTAACATTCATTCTTTACTTGTTTATGGATTTTGCAATCCTGCAGATGCAAGATGTGGACAATGGTACACTATTAAAGTGGACTCTTCAAAGGTTACCTTGGAAAATAGAGCAGATATTCTTCAACGAGCTGAAGTTCGTGTGTGTGCTTTTGATATAGAGACAACCAAGCTTCCTTTCAAGTTCCCTGATGCCGAATATGACATGATAATGATGATTTCACACATGGTGGATGGGTAAGGCTATCTTATTAAGAAATCGAGAGGTAAAAACACTTGGCATTGTTTTATTCCCATTGATCAGCCTATCCTTTGTTTTGGGATTTCTTTCAGCTATGTTTTGGGATTTTTATTGTTTGTAGATTGATGTTGCATTGATTGTTATGAACATCATTGCTCTTCTTTAGTTTTCCAGTTCCTTTTCGTTTGTTTCCTGAGTGTGTAGGGGTGGGGCATTGAAGACTTGGAGTACACTCCAAAACCAGAATTTGAAGGAAATTTCAAAGTAGCAAATGTGCCAAATGAGGTATATCTGCAATTTACTGTTTACCCTAAGACTATAATTCTGAAAACAAGTATTGATCCCTTGGAAGTTTGCTAGACTATTCTACTGTACTATTCTACTGGTTGTTTGGAATTTGCAAGAGTGAAGTTAAATATCTACTGTACATTATTAATAATGATTTAAGGTAACATACTCTGTTTTTTCTTTGTCTCTTTGCTATATGAAGTGGTTATGTATTTGTAGGATTCAATCTTACTCTATATCCCTTCCTTGAGCAAAGCTAGACTATTCTAAAAGTATTGAATGTCTCTTGGTCAGCAAGTTTATTTCTATTATTTTTTTATCTTAGATGTTTCCTTTGGTCCCCTCTGTTTAGAGACTCTATAGGTTTAGTGTCCTCCATCATCACTTATTAAGATTGGGGATGTAAAGCACTCTTTGCATGAGAGATCTTTCTTATACATAGAGAAACTTATGCAGATACTTATACAATTAGCACAATGCATATGAAGGATAAACACAATTGTTTAGGCCCATTTCATCTTAATCATGTTATAAAATACCACCCTTTAGAACTTTAGTCAACTCAAAATGGAGGTCAGGGACACAGACAGTGTATGGGGACTGCTTCATTCCACTTTCCAACTAATAGTCTAACCCAGAGAAGCACTGCATTGTGTTCAACTAGGAAAACTTCATTGCAAGGAACCTTTCTCCGACTCTCTTGAAAGCCAAGTCACATAGGCCATTTCTAAGTGGGTAAGTTGGAACATGCGAGCATGGGATTACGTGGCCTTTGTACATGTGGTTCACACTACCATGAAGTTGTGTTCTAATCACCTACCCTTAGCACATGTAATGTCTCTAGTTAAGAAAAATTCTCTTAAAGTGTTCATGGATTGATTAGATTGTACTTTGTCTTGTTAAGTGGTCCACTTGTAGATTTAGTACAGGGTTTGCTTGTAATTACTCTCTTCCTTATTCCATAAATAGAAAGGAGGGTGCTTCTCTTGAGGATATTGGGTTTTCTATTTTGCAAAAAGTAAAGTTAAGAGTAAAGTAGTTGTGATAACTATATGTGCGAGGATGAAATATATACTTGACATAGAATCCTCTAGTTTGCTACCAGACTTCCTTCAGTAGTCAAATTCTAGGCTGAAACCATGTGGCCGTAAGTGAAATCTTTGGAATTTTTTTTAAATCCATCAACAGGCATCGCTTTTTCGACATTCTTCCAACACTCCAGTCAACACATCCGACGACTGTGCCATGACTCCGACGTTTCCTCTCGTCGGACGACTAACGGCTCAAGTGTCGGACTGCGTCGGAAGGCCGACTCTTCTAGTGTCTGAGTGTGTCGGAGTACCGACATGATCAGAATTAAAAACCGATGACACCGCCATTTCTCAGACACTTTTGGTCGTCGGACGGCTGACGCTTCAAGGGTCAGAGGACGTCAGATTTCTGACGGTTTATGCAATTTTGGTCATCACTTCGAAAGCAATAACAGACGAATATGCGATACAATGGTCTATCGGAGCTTCGACCCTTATCAGTCGTCAGTCGGAGATCTGACGTTAATTTTACTAATTCAATAATAATAAAGGTAAATTTAAAAATTTAATAAACTTTATAAAATTATAAAATTATTAATTAGAATCTGGGAATTAAAACATTTAAAATTAAAAGTATCGAATTAAAATCTTAAAATTTTATACTAAATTAGTAAAAATTAAAAAAAAAAAGAGGAGATTTTATATTTTAAAAAAGGGAATAATACATTAGGTCGTTGATCAAATTCCTTAATATTCTCTCTTTCTAACGTGCCGACTAGGTTTAGGTAAACCCTACCCTCGCCGAGAAACTAAATCAAACCATATTTAAGCTGATCTATGACCTCTAAAATTGTCTTGAGCAAGCACTCTTGATGATGATCTCAGAGAGAGATCGAAAGGTCGAGCTATAAAAAAGCATTAATGCAGTTTCCGCTCTTCTTTAAAAACAATTCACTGCATATGGTTGTTTTTTCAAACGTGTATGTGTCGAATACCCGACAGGTTAGTGTCGAATTTCAGACATGGTAGCCGTCGGATTTTGGCCTCAAATTCTGTAGTGGGAAGTCATGTCCTGAGGGACTGTGCAGCAGAGAAGGGAATGATTCCTTGTGTTAGTTGTGTGTGTATGTCTTAGGAGTCAAGCTAGTTCTTGTGTAGGCATCCTTAGCTCTTCAATGAGCCCACTAGCTTAGTAGACAGTGCTTCCATCTCTTGATAACCTGATAAACCCAACTTTTTGGCTTGGTTTTGTGTTGTTGTGTACTCTTGGTCTGATAAACCCAACCATGTTGGCTTGACTGAGTTTTGACATATCTTTGGCTATGTGTTTTCCTGCTTAATTTCCTTATTCCTTGTGGGAATCATGCCCAGCTTCAGGGTGGCAGTGTTGCTGAGATATTAACGAACACACTGGCCTATGGTTGCGTGGGACATTGCAGTGACATAGTTGGTTGCGAGGTGTTCTTCTTCATAAGATAAGTATTCTTGTGTTTAAATCCCTGCAACTACATTTGATAATGAATTACAATGAACATGCTGAATTCTTGCATATATGATTTTTCTTCCGCTGTATGGTAATAATGTATGCATGTTTTAGTTCAAAGCATTTCAATTTTATTATTATGTTCATAGGGCTAGTTTCCCAGGTAGATAGCAGCAGTGGTAGCGTCCTATTAGCCGGTCGGAGGGTCGGGGACGTTACATCATCAGATCTCTTCATATCTGAGTCACCTCCACTTTATATGCTCTGTATTACTATTGATTCATCAGTTTTAATATTGTTTTTGCAATTTTTAACTTGATTTTTTCGCTCTCCTTGTGTTTTGGGTTTTTACAGGGAACCGCTCATGCACTTTAGGAAACAAGCAGTGCCACCACCTGCATTCAATTACCCATAGGTGGTTCCACCGCTTGAGTTCAGTAATCTAGAATCGGTGCTGCTTCAAAACCGCTCTGTCAGTGACCCCTTCGACGCGGTGCCAGGTAGGCGTTGTTCCAGAGTTTGATTTTTTCAAAATTTTGCAAAGAAATTTGTGATTTTTGGATTTTGTGTGTTCAGTTAGTTTTGTCGAGACTTGTTTGCAAATACCTGAGTGATTGAAATCTGAAATCTTTTTTGTTGTAAATGCTTGTTTGTTAAAATCGAAAAGCTAGGTTAGGATCATCATTACTACTGCTTGTAAGTTTGGTTATTCTAAAATGAGTTTTTGGAAGCTTTAGATCAGGTTAGATCTCTTCTTGCTATTGAATAATACTGAAAAGAAAGACTCGTTTGATCTTGTTTGCTTCTATTTTTCATTAAGTGTGAGAAAGACTTCTTTTCGCTCCGAAAAAAGAATTTTTTTTTGTTGAGATTAGGTCATTTGTTTTTATCGAGCTTAAGTCACTTGACCTCTGATTAGCCTCACAAGCTTTCATGATTCCTTTATTCTTTTGCCTCTTTTGCATCATTATCTCATCAAAAGAAAAAATATCAATAGTTTAAGTTAGATCTTTCCATGTTTTAGACTAAAATTGAAAAAATAGATTGCATATGCATATTTGAGTGTTGTTTGTCTTTATTCTTCTTTGAAAAGAGATCTTACCCTATATGTTTGCTTTCAAAAGAATTGATTTGAAGAAGTATTGTTTGCTTGTATGCTCGTAAAAAGATCTTTAGTATAGTTGTTTGGGGAATTTTTGGTTTCAAAGCAAAGTTAAAAAGAAAACACTCTCTTTCCTTCCCGTAATTAGGCATACTCTGAACGGTAAAGTGAATGAACTTGCATTTCATACTTGCATGGTTTTACATTTTTGTCAAAATTCCATGCATTCACCTAACCGTCCACTTTAAAATTAACGGTAGTTATAGGCCTAAAAACTGTATAGAAATTTGAGTGATAGGTTAGAGACGTGTTCGGGCGTCATTAAATGTAGGAGCTGTCGTAATTTGTCCGCACTACAACCCGGGACTCGCGCAGTTATTTCGGGTACTGTCGGTATATCGAACGGCCTTTCACATACCCTTGAGGTATATATAAAGGTACTTCACGTACTCGATTGAATATCAGAAGGCCCCTTGTGAACGGTTGTGCATTAGACAACACTACTACCAATTTGAGCTCCCATGTACCTTGAGTATATCGCCGAGACCCCACTAGGATACCTTATCCATCTGAGAAAAACCCTTTGGTCGTCTTGTGTGGAGCAATACACCGAAAACAACATTCGGGGAGATTACTACGCACGGACCCTTGTGGTATATCGTGAGTTGCACCTACTTGACAATCCTGGTGAGAGACCGACCATTTGAGCTCATCCTGTCATTTGAATTTGCCTGTTGACCTATAGCTTGAGTAGGAGAGAGTTTTTTGGCGTGTTTTTTTCTTATTTTTGAAACCCTAGGTTAGATTAGTGACTGTGCAATCTGGCTAAGTTTCATTTGAGACGGTCCAAAAGAACATAGTGCTTGCCACCTGACTTTCCTCCCATCATAGGAGAAGGTCCAATGGAAGCCACCGACCAAGGAGCTATAACTACTTCCCATGTGGAAGAGAACCTAGTTATAGAAAGCAGAGACCAATTCGCTTCTTACGTTACTCCCTTGGTACAACAACCTCCTATGGGTGACACTTCTTTCCATGCTCCTGTGGAAGGTCATTTTAATAGTCCTATTCATCTAGACTATGGTCCTGATGCTCCATTTTGGGGAACTTCTATGGGACAAACCATTGCCTCATTTGGGGTAAATAGGCCCTCTCCTGAACAATCTTCACCAAGTGAATAAGAGTATAGACAAATTCAAGGATCTATTCACCGTGCACGTTATTTTCAAGAGAGAATGCAGAGATTAGATACAATCTTGGCAACCCCCATGCCTCATAAAGAACCTATTTTGGCTCTTCTTCCCATAATACGGATCCTTGGCCAGCCGAATATCGTTCACTGGCTGATTCCATGAAACCTATTGACCTTGTTGAGACTTCACACCACCCAAGTCAAACTTCTGACCCTACATTTGCTAATTTTAGGTCTATTTCTAGTCCTCCCGTGTCTTCTATGGATGAGGGGCAACCTTAAAATCCAGTTGTATCAGTACCTTTTAATGTCGGGGGGCAACCCCCATCATGATCTACATTACCATATAGTGAATTTGTTACTCATAATAGACAGACCTCTACTACAGGCCCATCCTTAGTTTATGTTCCTCCTACCAATACAAATCTAGTTAACCCTCCATTGAGTTCAGGCCAGCCTTTAGGGGCACAACCTGTAGTTAATCAAGCTTCCTGGGGTATGGTTACCTAGCAAATCAAGTACCTTCCTCTGGGGGACCTAGTGGAGGGCCACCATATGGAGGCCCTTCCTCTGGGGGACCTAGTGGTCCTGGAGGGTCATGGAGGGCCCTGTGGTCCTCCTTCTGGTGATCTTGAAGGTCCTGGTGGTCCTCCTCCTGGAGATCCTGGAGAACCCGATGGCCTCGTAGGGCCTGGTGGTCCTAAGGGGCCTCGAGGCCCCCCTCCTATTGGTCCTGGTGGTCCAAGTGGTCCTAGTGGTCCAGGTGCTCCCGGTGTACCTGGTGGTCCTAGTGGACTCGAAGGTCCTGGTAGTCCTCCTCCTAATAGTCCTACTGGCCCTGGTGGCCCTAATGCTGGGGGTCCAATTTCATGAGGTTCATCATATCAACAACCTATGTATCTGTCGACCTATGGTCCTACTGGCCCTAGTGGCTATGGTGGCCCTAATCCTAGGGGTCCAACTTCAAGAGGTTCATTATCTCAACAACCCGTGTATCAGTCAACCTACGGTCCTACTGGTGGTTACATTGCTTATCAATACTACCAGTACGTTGAACCTAATCATCAATTACCTTTCCTAGCAACTTTGGACTTACCTAAATTGTCCAAGTTGATTTATGACCCCGTCCAACACAATCCTTCATTGCCCCCTATTCCATTCAAGTTACCATTGGACATTCCGAAATTCGATGGTAAGCAGGGATATGATTCCAAGAATCACGTTATGACTTTCCATCTATGGTGTTTGTCAAACTCCTTGATGGATGACTCTTTCGATTGAGACTCTTCTAGTGCACTTTAATCGGTACAACCGCGAAGTGCTATATCAAACTTCCATGACATTCGTTTTTGGATTTTAGTGCTTTGGAAACTATCTTCCTCACACACTTTCAGCTACCCATTCACTACAAAACGGGTACAAATATTTTAACCTCTCTACATCAAAATACCTCCACACATATATTAGATCATATCCATGAGTGGAGAAGGTGGAGAAGGCCCATTAAAGCTCCTATCCATTACCAACTCTTAGCTGATTGGTTTACAAAGTCTTTGTTGCCACCCATTTCCCGAGATGTGGCTATGGGGGGTGATTTTCACTGAAGAGCAGGCTATTTTTCGTGCTCAGTATCTGGACTTGGTGTATTCCCAGTCCAAAACTTTGTATGACCTTATTCCTCACGCTCCTCGTCCTAGCACGGACCTGGCTAAGCCACCTATAGAAACTCTTGTTGATGGGGTTATCGGTTCAATCCAGCCTCCATTAGTAGTAAAACCTACCAAACAACCCGTTCCTTCTACCACTGCTCCTTCTAATCCTTCGGTTTTTGCTGAGGTGATTGCTATTCCAAGTACGCAATCATCTCGTAGTAAGAAAAAGGGAAAAGGAAAAAATAAGATACCCAGAAACCAATAGGAAAATCCCAAGCCGATGGCCCCGGAGAAAGGAAAGCTAAATATCCTTGCCTATTGTGTGGTGACGGTCATTTCACGAAGGAATGTCCCCGTCGTGATGAAATTAACAAATTATTAAAGACTAACCCCACACCGGCAGTTCTTACTGACCCTTTTCCTTCTCAGTAACAACTCGTAGACCACATGTCTAACCAAGGAAATTCTAGTCCTACAGAGGAAATTCGAATGATGTCATCGAAAACTATTAATTTAACAACTCGAACTCAGTCATATGACAATCCTGAGGAGAAGAAAAATGATAAACCTTCTCCAGATAAAGCTCCTTCTACTGGTTCTCCCGCATCCTCGTCTAATGGTCCCCTAACCATCGAGAAGCCTAATCTCAACATGATTTTGTCTCCACCCAAAAGTACTCTTAGGAAGGTTGTTTTTAACCCTAATGCCTGAGCTGCATAGTTTTATAAGGTTGTTGAAGACCTAGCTCAGGCACCATGTGCAATGTCTACCTTATAACTACTCCAAATTTGTCCCACGCAATGCAAAAACTTGTTAACTTCCTTAGGATCCCTGGACCCGAATAACACGAATCGGCTTCATTTTAACCCGGAGAACCACAAATATAAATTACCTCACCAACTCACTTTTCAGATCGTAACAAAAGTAGTTGGGAAAAAGGTATTTAGGACTATTCTAGATGAGGGTGCTTCAACCTCAGTTTTGTCTCTATCCTATTGGAAATCCATTGGATCTCCGAGCTTATGAAATCACCGATGACCCTAAAATCCTTTTATGGAAGAGGTTTCCAACCCCGTGGTCTCATGCCAACACTTTCAGTTGAACTAGGGGGAAAAATTGTTTCCATTTAAGTGGAAGTCATGGACGCTCCGTTAGACTACAATCTTCTCTTAGGAATGAATTGGTTTTATGCTATGACAGTTGTCGCTTCGACGGTGTTTAGAACTCTCCAGTTTCCGCATTTGGGAAAGATTCTGACCATTGATCAACTTGATTTCTGTATGCCGATTGTTACTACCCCTACAATGAATAACATCCCTTTGCTAGGTCAATTACGTCCTCCTTATCAGTCGATTTCGGTAGGAATGTTGAAAGACTCCACCCTTATGGGTGTGTTTCCGTCAACTCCTTCTAGCACAAAGACGACGACTGTCAATATGATCTCTACGTTTGGCTATGATCCCAAGGGTAAGCAAGTTGTTGAATCATCCTCCCTAAACCTGCATGAAGTAGTTTATGATGCCATCCAATCCGTTTTCGATGTCCATACAGATGATCTTCATCTTGTGGCTTCGGATACTTACCACCTGCCCTACTTGTTACAACCTTCTCTTCCTACTCTGGATTATCTCTCCCAGAATTTTTCGTCAGACGAATCCATTATAGAGATTATGAGTACGAATGAACTAGTATGGGAGGATCATCATCACAGATCCTCATTCCTCCCCAATACCAGTTCGACAAATAATGATTTTGTATCTCTCTTGGGCACTAATATTGTCGACATTCCGCAAACAACTGTCTTGTTGCAAGATTTTGAGTCTGAAGGCACTTCATGCAACATTACCAAAATGGCTCCAATCGACATATCGGTCAAACCTGGAACTATTAAACATGTACATATAAGGCAGAACTATTCAATAGATAAAATTGAAGAGTATAGAGCACTTTTTAAGGAATTCTGAGATATCTTTGCCTAGTCTTATGAAGAAATGCCTGGAATAGACCCATTTATCATAATCCATGAGATAAAAACCTATCCCACAACAAAATTGGTTAGGCAAAAATTGAGACAAGTCATTCCACGGAATGTTGCGGCTATCAAAGCTGAAGTCGAAAAACTTCTGAAGGCAAGATTCATCTATCCTGTACCCCTGACAGAATGGGTATCGAATATTGTTCCTATGAACAAAAAGCAGGGAACTATTCGAGTCTGCATCGATTTACGAGACCTGAATAAAGCTTGTCCTAAGGACAACTTTCGGACTCCACACATCGATTAGATTATCGATAACTGTGTTGGAAGTGTCATCTTCTCATTCATGGATGGATTTTCTAGCTATAATGAGATTGAGATATTGCCCATTGATCAGCATAAGACAAAATTTATATGCCCGTGGGGAACCTTCACCCATAGGAAGTTACCCTTTGGCATTAAGAACATTGGAGCCACATTTCAGCGTGCTATGTCCTATGTGTTTCATGACATTAAAACCATCATAGAGCTATACATAGATGATCTCCCTACACATTCATAGTAATGGAAATATCATCCTCAACATCTTAGAGATATTTTCTTGAGATGTCGGCATTACAAAATATGGTTGAACCCACACAAATGTGTTTTTTGCGTTGAGACTGGACATCTCTTAGGATTCGTGGTTTCTAAGGATAGTATCCATATTGATCCACTAAATATTGCTGCAATACTCGCCCTGCCTACCCCAACCAACCTCCTTGAACTCCAAAGTTTGGAAGGGAAGGAAAACTTCCTTTGTCGTTTTGTTTGTAACTTTGCTGAGAAAACGCATGGTTATATGTGTCTCCTTAAGAAGGATACTCCATTCTTCTCGGATGACCAGGCCCAACGAGCCTTTTATAATCTTAAGCACGCTCTGACCCATTCACTCGTGATACATCCCCCAGATTATTCAAAGGATTTTCTCTTATATGTTGTTGCCTCTACTATTACCATCGGAATGGTTTTAGCCCAAGAGGATCAAAACGGCCAAGAACATGTGATATACTATGCCAGTAAGAATCTTATCGATTCTGAAACTCGATACTCGCATGTCGAGAAGCTAGCATTGGCCATAGTCATTGTTGTCCAAAACTTTCATCATTACATCTTGCTTCGCACCACTACTGTACTTGCAAACCAAAACCGTATGTACTACGTCCTGACTCATCAGGTGCTAGGGGGGAAATACTCCTGATGTATTGTCATCCTACAGGAGTTTGACCTTGAGTTTTCCAAAGCTACTTCAAAGAAATCATTGGTCTTTGCAGAGTTGATGTGTGACCTTCCCTGTGCTTTAATGGATTATGAGCCCAATGATTCATTCCTGGATGAATTCTTGTTCCTGATAAGCATGACTGATCTATGCTATGGAGATTTAATCATTTATCTCCAGATACAAAGATTTCAGCCCTCTCTATACCGTGATGATCGTCATCGTATCTATCACCACGTGAAATAATATCTTATCATGAATGATACATTACATAGGTGTGGCATAAACACCATTCTCTAACGATGCCTCACCCATGAAGAGGCTGAACAGGTTCTCAATGACTGCCACTCTGAAGCATGTGGCGGTCATCTCTCTAGGATAGCTACAACCCAAAAAATCCTTCGTGTTGGCTATTTATGGCCCTCCATCTTTAAATATTGTCACAAGGCTGTTAATAAATGCCCACTGTGCCAACATTTCCATCCAAAAAAGCGCACCCACCCTGCTTCGTTACACCCCATCATTGTCGTTGGCCCTTTCGCCAAATGGGGGGTATATTTTATGCATTGTAAGCCTACCTCAGTTGGGGGGCATGGTTACATCATATTAGTCGTGGATTATTTCACTAAATGGGTTGAGGCTATTCCTACATATGCAGAGGATGGTAAGACTACCGCCCTCTTCCTTTTTAATCACGTAATAGCTAGGTTTGGAGTTCCATAGTCTATAGTCACTGATCACAGATCACATTTCTGGAATCAGATGATGGCAGAGTTAAGTGGGTTTTCACCATGAAAACTCAACTCCCTATTATTCACAAGCTAATGGACAGGTTGAGGCCATTAACAAAGTCTTAAAAACTATTATGCATCGGATTGTTGGAAATCATAAATCCAACAGGCACCAGACTCTCTTTTCTGCTCTTTGAGTTTATAGAACTTCTTTTAAAACAACAATTGGTTTTACACCCTTTCAGTTAGTATACGGACTAGAAGTTGTCCTACCTATTCAGTGTCAGATTCTGTCTTTGAAACTTGCCATTGAACTTCTCCCCAATACTTCCACCGAGGAAGAAATATTTCTATACTTAACCAATCTTGACGAGATGTTGCCTTAGTCAATGAGGCACATAAGAAACGTGTAAAGGCGCAGCACGATAAATCTGTCCATCCTTATGTGTTTAACGAAGGTGACCTAGTGTTGAATTATGACCAGAGACATGATAAACTAGGAAAAGGGAAGTTCGAATCAATGTGGTACAGTCCTTTTATCATTTCCAAGGTTTTAGAGAAAGGGGCTTATGAGCTCATAGACTATGACGAAGTCCCCTTTGGGCGACCTCGCAGTGGGTTGTACCTAAAGAGATACTATACCTAGATCATTCATGTATGGCACCTTTTATATATGTACATTGTTTGATTTTTTCAATGTGTTTTAGTATTTTCAATATGGTTTTGAGTTTAGTGTCCAAATTGTTTATACCATGTTTTGGTTATGCAGAACAGATGGATTTTTTGGCTTCGTTGATGGTGCTTTCCACCATACCTTGAACATTGCCTCGGCTGCTTGGGTTCTCTATTCCCCATCTCATGATTTGGTCAGTTTAGGAGCGGTTTGTATTGGTCCAGCTACCAACAATATCGCCAAGTATGAGGCAATCATAGGTCTACTAACTGAGGCTGCATCTCGGGACATTCGTGATTTGGTAGTTTTCATGGATTCGCAGTTAGTGGTTTGTCATTTGAATCATGTCTATACCATCAAAAATCCCGTACTGCTCTGTCTCTACCGGAGAGTGCATATATTGGAAAGGTCATTTGAGGTTATTACTTATAGGCACATCCCTAGGGCAGATAATGCAGTTGCTGACTCATTAGCAAATTATATCCTAGACTGGTATATTTCCCATTCATAACATGAACATCAAACGTGGTTCATCATATTGTAAATAAACAGTAAAAGCACATCAAACTCATGTAAATACACTTGCTATTTGGAACATATAAACACTAGAAATAACAGTCTGTATATATATAAAAGTGTTTTACAAAAATAGGTCACAAGACCTCATTTGAAGCACTTTAGCTTTTAGGCAGTACAAAATCATACAAAATCCTGAAGCTATATGAGCTTTTAGTAATACATCATGCAGGACTATTTAGTGGTGCTCATGGTAACACATGATAGCCCGCACTACTCTACGTAGCAGTTGGCTAAAACGGCATGGCACTCCTGCTGTGTGCCACTGGTACCTCATCGAGAGGTCATCAGTTGATGCATCAGGTATATCTAGATTCAACCTCTCTAGGTTCTCCTCTATCTCTCCCATCGGGTCGTCACCTCGTTGTACAAACCGTTGTCCTGCTCATTTGTCCAGTGGGGAAGATCCCCCAGGTCGTGCCACTCTAACGTCTGCATGAAGATATTTAGGTATTGTTACTATAGATAAAAAAATTTAAAAAACATTAAAATACAAAAACACAAATTGCCATTTTAGGGTTTTGTTTCTTACCCATGTCTCCACACTACGCACCAGGAGGAAGTGGTAGGTCAGGGTCACCCCTGAAGTCAATACTCGCATACGCATAATCCTCAATCATGGGGATCTAATCGTTAATCCAGTGGAAAAATGGAGCCCCAAACTTCACTTTGCCCCTGCCTGCTCCTGTGCGGGCCATAATCTAAACCCACCTCAGCATACGAGGGTATCTCGCCCTTAGATCTATGAATACCACTTGGGGCCTCAGGTGAGGGACCCGATCAAAGAAGAAACATGCTAAGATGGATCCATAACCAAATTGTTTCAGCTCTCCTTGCCGACACTTGGTTAGTTGGTCTTTGAAGACCGGTAGTAATGCTTCTACCCAGTTAAAGATAGTAGGTGCCATAGCCTCTATAGCATATAACATGTGTGCTCTGGAATCCTGATGAGGTCCTTGGCTCCCAGCTAGCCTCGGCATAGTGAAAAGAATGGTACGGAGAGGATCATCTGCCACTGCCTTAATGGGAATTTTCGTCCCAGATGTTCTAGTACCAGGAATACAGTGATGGTTGATTAACTCCTGGGTGGCCACATCCCCTCCGTGGGAACTAGTCAATGAAATAGGAGCACCCCATATGGATAATCCTGTCAAGAAGTAGATATCCTCTACCTCAATAGTCAGCACATGGGCTCCCACCTCGAAGTATTGCTGCTCTGGGTTCCCCATACGAAGGAGATATTCCAACAAGCGCTCATGGGACACCATGCTAGGAGTGTGGAAGAATTTTAGGAGGCCACGGACCCTCAATGCATCTATACACCCCACATTTCCCTCGACGAAGGCATCATCATTATCATGTCGTTGTTCTTTCCATATAACCATTTTTTATCAGTAAGAACGTGCCAAAAACATTCAATGGGATAATTAAAAACATAATCAATCATAAAAATCATTTAAAAACTTATGTTTTTGCTTTCCCATTCAAGTTTCTACACTCACGGCCGATACCGCCAGAACTCCGTTTGCACAGAGCGGTGGCACCACTTGAGTGCAATTTATCACGCACGGTTCTTATCAGGCACCGCCTGTCCCGTAAGGGGTAGGAGCGGTGCTCGTATTTTGGATTTAGGGCTTGCCTAAAACTTCCCAAAAACTCCCCAAAATAAAAAATGAATGCATTAAATGGAAAGGCTAAGGTTCAATCATTTACCTGGTCTAGACGACGCTCGAAACGGATGGTGGAATCTCCCAAAATCACTGACTGAAGATCTGGCTCAATTCTCTCCAAAATGCTCTCATCAAGTGGTAAATAGTAAAATGATTTGATTTTTACCATTCAAATGACTTATATATATATTTTTAGGGTTTTTTAGTGTTATGTTGATATTTCAAAAATTATTATTATATAAAAACCCATTTACATAGTTCATTAAAGTCATTTTTTGAGAGATTAATGATCTTTTTTAGTCTTGCAGGAGTAAAAGCGAAAACAGTAAAGTCTATGGGGAGTTTCTTTTTGACTTCTTAGTACTTCCATAAAATGGAAAAATCCCCTGAGCTTTTGTTTCGACACTTTGGTCACGCTCTTAGAACTCAGTATCAAAGTTTTGAGTCTTTTTCTGATTCTTTTTGGGCTTGTAAAAACTACTCATTGTGAAAAAGAAACCTAATGGAGTCTCCTTTAAGCTCTTTTCGGACTCCTTAAATATGAAAAGATTGTCGACTACTTGTCTTCTTCATACTCATAAAAGTATTTGAAGAGTCGTCTCTCCGACGGTAGGTTATCTCTTTTTCGGTTCGGATAGACTATTTACGAAAAAGGAACACTCCAGCTAATCATGACTGGAGGAGTTCTCTCTGGTATTATTTTATACTTTTTCGGGCCCTAGAGACTAAATCATACAAAAAAGGAACCCTCTGTAGTTTTATTTCATCTTCGTTCAGATTCTATAAACATGAATGATACCGAGTTTGCTTTCATTGGACTCGTTAAACTAAACACTGAGAGACCCTATTTTGTGAACGAACCCCTCCTTTCTCAAGTTTGTGAAATATATGAGAATGGACTTATCTTCAAATGAGCTAAAATGAGTGTTTGTTACCCTCTTTGGACTCGTAAAAATGAAAACAGACACTCATCAATCATGATGGGGGAATTAAGGGAAGGGAATAATTTTGCAAATCAAATGGCAGTTGTTTGTCACCTTTGAACATGTCACTTGTCTGGATATCATTAAGTCAATTGGGTATTCAGCTCACTTGCAAGTCGATCCACTTTCATGAGTCATGTCACGCCTTTGAACCTTTCAAAAGAATGCATTGTCCATAGTCGAATTGTGTGTCCGTCTATTTTAGTCATGCTGCCAAGTCTTTTGTCGTGTCGCCCGATGTTCAAAGGAAGTAAGAAGTTTACCTCTGCAGTTAAAACAACCTTTGTGTCAGTACATTTGAGTTCCTCCTATGGTTACATTATCTACTACATTCCAGAACTTTGTTCTAAGTTTTGTGTCGTTAATGTGGGATTCATCATGGCCTTCCTTCGACGAGACTATCCCTATCGACATTAGCTCATCAGTTGGGAAATAGTCTTAGAAACAAGTTTAGTACCATGAGATTTGTATGCCTCAATGACAGATTCTCTCGCTCTCAACAGAAGTTCACATCATTGAACTTTGATCAAAATATTCCACTAGGTGTTCGACATCAAAACATCTATTAACACTTAGAATATTGTATTAGGGTACATTGGGAATCATTGACATTAATTGTGATTTCCCTCGCACTTGTTAATGGTTCACATCATTGGCCGGTAATAAAGTGGTTTCTACCATGTTCGACTTCAGAACATTGTAATCACATGGATAGAATCGTACTTTGTCAAAGATGAAATGAAGACCCTGGGTATTTATTAAGCACTCATAGCTTTTTCCCCAGGTTACGATGGAGTATATAGTATGAAGTACCATCATGGATCCACGTTTGTATGGTCATGGCTATGCTCAAATTTACGTCTGTATGACATAGATCTACATTGTATATCTAGTATTTATGTCCAAGTTTGAGTCCTCTATCACATGGATCTACGTTGTATTCTAGTAAACATGTTTGTCTATTCCTCTCATGGATCTGCCTTGTATTCATCTGCATCCATGATGAGGTTACATTTACTCATGAGTCAAAGTATTGGTGTATTGCGGATGCCTACTCAATGATACTCTATGATCAAGCTGGCTCTTACCTCAAAGTGATAACTTGCTCTATCAAATCTCTCACCTATTGTATCCCTCTAGACTCATGCTTTGGGGGGCATTCTGTTATACCCAAATCCTGTCACCAGCATGTGATAAGATCTCTAACAACTTTATTTGCCCTCAATCCCAAACTTGAAGTGAAAACAGTGCTCTAGATGTTGATCCTAACATACAAAACTCCAGCACCACTCTTACCCTTAAGCTTATAAGCGGTTCCTTATGCAGCATCACCCGAGTTATGTAGAGGACAAGCGATACCACCACCTTTCACCTTTTTCTTTGGCGCGGTTCTCACCTTGCACCGCTCTGTCATAAAAGAGTATAAGCGGTGCCCTTGGTAAAAAATGAAAAAAGGAGGTTTCATTAAGCTTCTAGAACAAAATCTTCGTGTCTAGCCTTATCCCTACTCACCTGGGTCAGTTAAGATCAAGATCCATCCTTTGGCGATCTGATGGCCACCTCACCCACCTATTTCTCAACCATTCCTATCCCTTTGAGCCCTATAAAACCAGCCTCATACTCCATAGTTGAGGGGAGAAGAAAGGAGTAAAGTTATGCTGCTAAATTAACATCCTAGCCTAATCCATTTGAGAGCATAAAAGAGAAAGTTGGAGCTATCGGGGATGAGATGTTAGTCTTGTGAAGGAGTGCATCGACACTAAGGAAAAACGGTTGTAAGCTCTTTCATTTCATATATTAATGCAAAGTTGATTTCTTTCCCATATATCTGTTGTGTTATAAGCTCACATGTGTATTATCAGATTCCTTAGTCACCTATATGGATCTATGGATAGTTTTTTGGTATCTTTGATGTTGTCGTGTGTTTGATGTGTTTATGCAGGTCTTCCATCGAAGATATTATTCCAGGCATCTATAGTTTTCTAGGGAAATTCTTCGGCCTAGTTGTGACTCATTTGTTCTGGATCTGAACCATTCAAACCAAAGGAACAACTTCTGTCCGTAGAAGGTGCTATATTCTTGATAACATAAACCTTATTAAATGCATTGTATCTATTAACACAATAATGTGACCAAATGTTCGTGGTGCACCATTCGATTTTTTAAAATATTTGTATATGGTGTGCCATTCCTTTGGGAACACCAGTGCTTGTCCATACATATGACTATTTCTTAGATATAACTGCAATAGTGTGCTGGTTGTTAAACAACCCAATATATTGTGTTAGTTCGAAATTATACTTTCTTCGGTGTGCCTATGTGAGGAACACACCACTGCTTATTTTATTGCAGTGCACCAATACGTTTTGGTAATTTTAAAAATAAAAAATCAATATTATATAACAAAATGTCTAATCCTCATTCACTATGTTATAAATAGTAACTCGTCAATGCACTTGTAAGTTGTAAATGCATCGAATAGAGTATGTTTAAAATCAAAGCAACCAATTATTTAATCAAGGATTAGTTATAATGATATTTGGTGCACTTAGTTATTTAAAACTAGTGTACTCTAGACTGTAGTGCACTAACTAATAGACCTTCTCCAAAATCTTTGGTCAGTCTCCTACGTTAGCAAAATCTCCTATAAATAGACAAAGGAGAAATATTATGGGGAGGTTGTGCAAAAATTCCACGAGCTCAGAAGACACCCATGGGATAACACATACATGATGAGCTTGATGAATATCTTAACCTTTGCTACAAGATTGAAGATGAAAGCCTATAGAGGATGAAAAGCTCACAGATGAGTGCGAGAAGAACTTTTGAAAAATTTCAGGATAAAGGATCTTGGTATCCAGTAATCCTAGATGGATACATAGAATATTAGTAGCATAGGAAGCTACTTGTCACTCCAATACAGAATGTTTCAGTGCATAGAGTATAGAAGACAGAGGGAGTACGATGCTTTAGAGGGAGTGACTGCAGAAGATCTTAAGGTTCGACATGGTACGACAGGATGGATAGATTACTGATGACTCTAGGCTTTACTAAGAGTAAAGTAGATTCCAACCTTTGCTTCAAGGTTGAAAGCGAAAGACCAATAATGCTCCTCTTATGTGTCGATGCATTATTTTTTAGGCATGGAGGTGTGGCAGAATGCGGATGGAATCTCCCTCGGACAAGGGAAGTATGCAGTAGAGATCCTGAAGAGGTTTAGGATGATGGACTGCAAGGCCCTGACCACACCTATGGAATCGAACTTGAAACTATTGAGTGATGCTTCATCAGAAGCAGTTGATGCTACGATGTATCGTCAGATGATTGGGTCCTTGATGTACCTGACGAACGCGAGACCAGAACCAGTTCCTGACAGATCTGAGACATGTTCACTTAATTGTTGCAAAGCATATTCTAATGTACCTGAGGGGTACAGTTGATTATGCGCTCAAGTATGAGGCGAATCAGAAGATTAACTTAAAGAGTTATGTTGATTCATATTGGGCAGGCAGTGCCATTGATAGGAAGAGCACTTCAGGGTGTTGCTTCAGTATGGGATTAGGTGTGATCTCTTGGTTTGGCAGGAAGCAATCTTTGTGGCACTGAGTACAGCTGAAGCAAAGTATGTCGCAGCTTGTTTAGCTAGTTGTGAGGCAGTATGGCTAAGGAAGCCACTATCTGATTTATTTGATCTCCAGTTGGATGCTACTTGTATATATTGTGACAACCAGAGTTGTGTGAAGTTGTCGAAGAACCTGGTGTTCCATGACAAGTCGAAGCATATCGAGATCAAATATCACTATATCAGGGATATGGTGCAGAGAGGAGTAGTGAAGCTCCAGTATGTTGCAATGGACGAACAGATAGTTGATGTGTTGACAAAGCCATTAGCCAGAGTGGAGTTTGAATACTTTAGGGAGAATCTTGGTGTTCTGCAAATCAAGGTTCCCTCCAAAGGGAAGTGATGAGTCCGTGATCCATTCTGACATGGTGAGAGGATTGGTTCCTTCTATGGTCAGATGTAAGGGCTGAGCCATTCTGTCGTGGTGAGAGGATTGGTTCCTTCCATGTCAGATATGAGTGCTGAGCCATTCTGATGTGACTGTAGGATTGGTTTCTACATGATCAGATATAAGTGCTAAATGCCATTCTTGGAATGGAGGCACCTGGTCAGTTACCAAGAATACTCAGTCTGGGGCTGAAGGCCATTCTGATATGACTGTGGGATGTGTTCTCACATGATCAAATATAAGTGTAGGGCCATTCTGATGTGATTGAGGGATGTGTTCCCACTTGATCATATATAAGGGTTGATGCCATTCTCTGGGAGAATGGAGGCACCTAGTCAGTTACCAGGAATCCTTAACCTAGGGCTGGGAGCCATTCTGATGTGATTGTGGGATTGGCTCCCACATGATCAGATGTAAGTGCAGAGCCTTTCAACAGATGATAGTAGGTGTGTCCTATCATGCTGTTGGATGTGAGTGTTGGCCTTTTCACAAATGGTAGTAGGTGTGTCCTACCATGCTGGTGATTGTAAGTGTTGTGCGTTCGCACAGATGGTAGTAGGTGTGTCCTACCATGTTGGTGATTGTAAGTGTTATGCATTTCCACAGATGGTAGTGGGTGTGTCCTACCATGCTAGTGGATGTGAGTGTTGTGCCTTTCCATATATGGTAGTAGGTGTGTCCTACCATGCTGGTGGATGTAAGTGCTGATCCTTTCCACAGATTATAGTAGGTGTGTCCTATCATGCTGGTGGTTGTGAGTGTTATGCCTTTTCACGGATGATAGTAGGTGTGTCCTATCATGCTGGTGAATGTAAGTGCTGGGCCTTTCTGATAGGGTTGTGGGATGTGTTCCCGCATGGTCAGATGTGAGTGTTGGGCGTGCCTTTCTGACATGGTGTTGGATGTATTCCTCTCATGGTCAGATGTAAGTGTTGGATGGGCCATTCTGACTTAGGGTCAGATATAAGCGTTGAAGAAGATCTACATGGAGGCTAGGCCTACAACCAGCATGAAAAAGGGTTGGCTATGTATAACTTCCTATGACGAGAAGAATCAAGAGATAACACCTATGATGATGATCCAGCAGAGATGTTCTGGAACCAGAGATGATCCAGATCCAAATGAAGATGACTTGAAGACGAAGATGACTTAAAGATGATGAGGATTCAATGATGATCCAGATGATACAGAGAATAAGACTTGTGCTAATAAATTATGTCGAGAAAATACCTTCCTAGTTAAGAGGGAGCGTTGATGTAATTGTAACTTAGAAATGTATTCACATGTATTTCTTGTGTATTGTACCCCGATGTTTATTCCAGGAAGTGTTTGTAATGTAAATGATTCATGTCATGCCCCGATGTTCCGATCGATAGTTTCTATAATGTAAACAAGTCATGTCAAGTCATTGTGGGTAACCCTCCTATTGGTCAAGGGTTAAAGTCCCCACAGTTGTGGGGCCCTAGGGTTATTAGACTATCCTATAGAAGTCGACCCTAGGTGAGTTATTGTAAGTCGAGCCAATAGTCCCCACCATCTAAGTCAAGGTTAACCCTCCTTGTTGATCAGAGGGAAAGTACCCACAATTTGTGGGGCACTAGGTTATTACACACTCCTAGAGATGTCGGCTCTAGTAAGTAATTATTAAGTGAGGCCGACATGATGGAGTGGATTTTAAGTGAATGAAAGAATATCAATAGAGAGTGAGCCTCTTTATTTATCACACACACACTCACTCATTGGAGCGCATGAGCGAGAGAGAAGTTGCTGGGACAAGAGAGAGACTATTGTTGTAGGGAGATCATCTTTATGTTTTTGGGTTTTACTTTTGGTGCTGATTCTATCTCTGAGGAAGTTGCGGGGTTTTCTCCTTTATGGTTTCCCCAAGGAAAATTCTTTGTGTCTCTTGTCTCTTGTGTTTATTGTTGTGCATGTTATTCTCTCAATTAAAGATCCTAAGATCGTAATGCTAGCTTGAATGATAAAAATCTAACATGGTATCATAGCTAACCTGATAAGAAGACATTGTGCAACTGCAGAAGATGAGGCTTCTTAATTTTTGGGTCTCTCTCCACAATTCATCAGCAAAAGTATGCTAGGCTGACTCTCCATTGAAGGGCGCATCTTTCTCTCGAAGCGGAATTCGATTCTGGACATTTTCAGTTTTTGGTGTGGGAAATTAGGGCTTCTTACAGAAGAGTAATTTTTGATTGATCTCGACATAGGATTTCTCTCCTCATCAAAATCGAAGTTTAGAGATCTGGGTTGAAATTTTTTGGTTGGGTATAAATCCGAGAAAGTCAAACCCTAGTTTGACCCCGAGCTAGAAAAACCCTAAATACTAAAACTGATAAGTTTTGGTAGATTCGCTATATATTAGGATTGGAAAAGGATCAGGAGATGAAACTTTCACAGGTCGAAGATCAAATCCTGATTTACACTGTGCCCAAAATTCAACCTCATATTTTCTATATTCTAGGAGATATGATCCCTTCAAGTTAGGGTTCCATCCTCTTCCAGGATTCATCCCTAAACAGGACACCTGGGGATAATTGCTATATCTTGGGATACAAAGGTCCAAATGAAATTTCTCAAGATGTTCTAGAAAGGGCATGGAATTTAATTTCTATGGTCCGAGTTTTAGACCCAGAAGATGAAATAGTGACATGTGGAAGTCTGTACAAATTCGTTGTTCTGAACAGTCATGTAACAGGTCACCTTGGTAAAATGATCATAAGTCCCAATTCGTGAAACCAATTCTGATGAAACCTATGGTGTTGGAACAAGGACAATTGAGGCTACCTCATTGCAAATTTGGAATTAGAGAGGAGCAGTAATTTCAGAGATATCGCAGAAATAGTTTCAGGCATTTCTGCGGAAGAAATTGGTAAACTAGGGCTTCCTGTTCCGGGAGCTTCCCTCCACTTTTTTTCAGAAAAGGAATACATTGGATGACTCAACTTGAAGAGATATAGCTTTATATCCAATCATATCTAAAAGATTCCAAGTTTTGAAAATTAGGTTTTCTCTGACAAACCCTAGATCAGCCAGCTCTGGAACCAGGACGGACACCTCAAATCGGTAAGATCTAATATTTTGTTATTTTCATTTGAGGTTCTCATTTCGAAGTGATCTATCACATAAACTTGATGAAAAACTTGGTAAAGTTGACAACTTCCAAACATGGAATTATATGATCTCTCTGAAGAAAATGAATTGGACACCTACATAAGTAGAGAGGTTCCAATTCCAAAGGGAGATGAGGCTAAAAGCCTTACACAAGAAGAACTTGGTCAAGGCCAAGAATATCATTGTTGACTCAATCACGGATCACCTTATACCACAAGTGTCTTCCCTAAAGACACTGAAACAAATGTTTGATTCCTTGACCAAGATATTTGAAGGAAGGAACATAAATCAGAATATTACTTTAAGAAACTAGTTGAAGAATGTGAAGATCCAGAATGCAGAGACCATACAGTCATACTTTACAAGGGTCTCTCAAATAAAATAACTTGTAGTAATAAAATAAGAAGTGGAGAGTGTAGAAGTGGTGATAGCCACCTTGAATGGCCTCCCAGGATCATGGGATTCATTCATACAAGGAATTTGTGCTAGAAGGTAGTGACTACTTTCAGCAGACTCTGAGAAGAAGAAGAAGCTCGACTCATAATAAGAGAAGAGAAGATGGGAGCAACTGAAGATCAAGCTCTCATCATCCAAATATCCCTCAAGCGATGAGGAATATGAAGAACTAAACTCTTGAAGAACCTCTTATCCATCTTAGCACTTGGATGAGAAATGATGCTATTATGAATAAAGAAGATGATGAAGCTGAAGGCTCAAGAAGGAGTCTACCCACGAAACAAATAAAGATAAGTATTCAATTGTCATTTCATGATATTATTTTGTTATGCATTTGTTTATATTCAGTTAATGTATTATGCATGATAGAATGTTTTCATTAATGACAGTCTACTACTAATACGCATGTGATGGGTAAGTATCTCATGGTGCTATACAACTCTCCATTGCTACTTATCTAGAATGAAACCTCTTTGCTGACATATTGGATTAGTGCACAATCTCAATGTTGTCTTGGTAGAGATGGAAGGCATCTAGAAAAGTTTCTGTGAGATATGGATGAATGTTGTATTGGCTAAAATAGTTGCATAATCATATATATTGATGCAAAATAATTTTTCATTATGAATATACCTTATGAAATGTTTCTAACCATACAACTAATGCATTTGACTTGTAGGAAAGATCGCGTAAAATCACCTACAAGCAAAGAAGGATGAGACTTGTTCCGAAGAACAAGTGATGACAAATAAAGAATAAATGACGAATCGAGCGACATCATTGATGCATAACCTTCCAGCTATGAAGAAGTAACCAAGAAGAAAGGAAAGACCAGTTCAAGAAGAATGATGTCTAGGATGCAATATCGATATGTGAAGGGAAGTTCGCAGTTCCATCATGCATTATATGGAAACATCGTGGGATACAAGGAAAGATTCGTAGCACGAGGCTTCTCATGAAAAGAAGGCATAGACTACGAAGAGACATTTGCAGCCACTGGAAGTGAAGTCACATGACAGGCAGAATCATGTGTGAAAATGAAAGAAGGCCTTGTACGAGCTCAGAAGACACCCATGGGATAACACATACATGATGAGCTTGATGAAGATCTTAACCTTTGCTACAAGGTTGAAGATGAAAGCCTATAGAGGATGACAAGCTCACAGATGGGTGCGAGAAGAACTTTTGAAAAATTTCAAGATAGAGGATCTTGGTATCCAGTGATCCTAGATGGATACATAGAATATTAGTAGCATAGGAATCTACTTGTCACTCCGGTACAGAATGTTTCAGTGCATAGTGTATTGAAGACAAAGGGAGTATGATGCTTTAGAGGGAGTGACTGCAGAAGATCCTGAGAATCGACGTGGTACGACAATATGGATAGATTACTGATGACTCTAGGCTTTACTGAGAGTAAAGTAGATTCCAACCTTTGCTTCAAGGTTGAAGGTGGAAGACCAGTGATGCTCCTGTTATGTGTCGATGCACTATTTTTTAGGCATGGAGGTGTGGCAGAATGCGGATGGAATCTCCCTCGGATAAGGGAAGTATGCAGTAGAGATCCTGAAGAGGTTTGGGATGATGAACTGCAAGGCCATGACCACACCTATGGCATCGAACCTCAAACTATTGAGTGATTCTTCATCAGAAGTTGATGCTACAATGTATCGTCAGATGATTGGGTCCTTGATGTACCTGATGAACACGAGACTAGATATTTGCTTTGTTGTGAACACCTTGAGCCAGTTCCTGACAGATCTGAGACGTTCACTTGATTGCTGCAAAGCATATTCCGAGGTACTTAAAGGGTACAGTTGATTATGGGCTCAAGTATGAGGCGAATCAGAAGATTAACTTGGAGGTTTATGTTGATTCAGATTGGGCAGGCAGTGCCATCGATAGGAAGAGCACTTCAAAGTGTTACTTCAGTATGGGATCAGGTGTGATCTCTTGGTTTAGTAGGAAGCAATCCTTTGTGGCACTGAGTATAGCTGAAGCAAAGTATGTCGCAGCTTATTCAGCTAGTTGTGAGGCAGTATGGCTAAGGAAGCTACTGTCTAATTTATTTAATCTCCAGTTGGATGCTACTTGTATATATTGTGACAACCATAGTTGTGTGAAGTTGTCGAAGAACTCGGTGTTCCATGACAAGTCGAAGCATATCGAGATCAAATATCACTTTATCAGGGATATGGTGCAGAGAGGAGCAGTGAAGCTCCAGTATGTTGCGACGGACAAACATATAGCTGAGGTGTTGAAAAATCCATTGGCCAGAGTTAAGTTTGAATACTTTAGGGAGAATCTTGGTGTTCTCGAGATCAAGGTTCCCTCCAAAGGGAAGTGATGAGTCCGTGAGCCATTCTGACATGGCGAGAGGATTGGTTCCTTCCATGGTCAGATGTAAGGGCCTAGCCATTCTGTCATGATAAGAGGATTGGTTCCTTCCATGTAAGATATGAGTGCTGAGCCATTCTGTTGTGACTATAGGATTAGTTCCTACATGATCAGATATAAGTGCTAAATGCCATTCTTGGAATGGAGGCACCTGGTTAGTTACCAAGAATACTCAATATAGGGATGAGGGCCATTCTGATATGACTGTGGGATGTGTTCTCACATGATCAGATATAAGTGCAAGGCCATTCTGATGTGATTGAGGGATGTGCTCCCACTTGATCAGATATAAGGGATGATGCCATTCTCTGGGAGAATGGAGACACCTAGTTAGTTACCAAGAATCCTCAGCCTAGGGCTGGGAGCCATTCTAATGTGACTGTGGGATTGGTTCCCATATGATCAGATGTAAGTGCAGACCCTTTCCACAGATGATAGTAGGTGTGTCCTATCATGCTGGTGGATGTGAGTGCTGACCTTTTCACATATGGTAGTAGGTGTGCCCTACCATGCTGGTGATTGTAAGTTTTGTGCCTTGTCAAAGATGGTAGTAGGTGTGTCCTAACATGCTAATGATTGTAAGTGCTGTGCCTTTCCACATATGGTAGTAGGTGTGTCCTACCATGCTGGTGGATGTGAGTGTTGTTCCTTTCCATAGATGGTAGTAGGTGTGTCCTACCATGTTGGTGGATGTGAGTGCTAAGACTTTCCACAGATGATAGTAGGTGCGTCCTATAATGCTGGTGGTTGTGAGTGTTGTGCCTTTTCACAGATGATAGTAGGTGTGTCCTATCATGCTGGTGAATGTAAGTGCTGGGGCTTTTTGACAGGGTTGTGGGATGTGTTCCCTCATGGTCAGATGTGAGTAATGGGCGTGCCTTTCTGACATGGTGTTGGATGTGTTCCTCTCATGGTCATATGTAAGTGTTGGGCTAGCCATTCTGACTTAGGGTCAGATATAAGCGCAGAAGAAGACCTACATGGAGGCTAGGCCTACAACCAACATGAAAAAGGGCTGGCTCTGTAGAACTTCCTATGACAAGAAGAATCAAGAGATAGCACCTGTGATGATGATCTAGCAGAGATGTTCCAAAACTAGAGATGATCCAGACCGAGTGATGATCCAGATCCAAATGAAGATGACTTGAAGATGAAGATGACTTAAAGATGATGAGGATTCGATGATGATTCAGATGATACAGAGAAGAAGACTTGTGCTGATAAATTGTGTCAAGAGAATACCTTCCTAGTTAAGAGGGAGTGTTGATGTAATTGTAACTGCAGAATGTATTCACTTATATTTCTTATGTATTATACCCCGATGTATATTACAGGAAGTGTTTGTAATGTAATTGAGTCATGTCATGCCCCGATGTTCTGATCGGGAGTTTCTATAATGTAAACAAGTCATGTCAAGTCATTGTGGGTAACCCTCCTATTGGTCAAGGGTTAAAGTCCCCACAGTTGTGGGGCCCTAAGGTTATTAGACTGTCCTAGATAAGTCAACCCTAGGTGAGTTAATATAAGTCAGGACAATAGTCCCCACCATTTAAGTCGAGGTTAACCCTCCTTGTTGATCAGAGGGAAAATTCCCCACAAGTTGTGGGGCACCAGGGTTATTAGACACTCCTAGAGATGTCGGCTCTAGTAAGTAATTGTTAAGTGAGGCCGACATGATGGAGTGGATTTTAAGTTAACGAAAGAATATAAATAAAGAGCGAGCCTCTCTATTTATCACACACACACTCACTCATTGGGGCGCATGAGTGAGAGAGAATTTGTTGGGACAAGAGAGAGACTACTGCTATCAAGAGATCATCTTTATGTTTTTGGATTTTACTTTTGGTGTTGATTCTATCTCTGAGGAAGTTGCAAGGTTTTCTCCTTTATGGTTTCCCCGATGAAAATTCTTTGTGTCTCTTGTCTCTTGTATTTTTTGTTGTGCATGTTATTCTCTCAGTTAAAGATCCTAAGATCATAATGCTAACTTTAATGATAAAAATCTAACACTATTTGCAATTAATCAAGCCTTGTACTTAGTTATAGAACCATTAGATGCAAGTTTTATTTTGTAGATCCATTTCCATTGGATAAGATTTCTCCCTGATGGAAAGGAGACAATATCCCATCTCTTACTATTATGAAATGATTCATATTGCTCATCCACAAAAGCTTGCCATCTTGGATCATGGCAAGCCTCTTTGTAGGACTATGGATCCGAATCCACCATCATGTAGCACCTCTATGGGAGAAGTGGATATGTATGACATATTGCAAGGTTCTCATCTTGAAACTGATATAATGTTCTTCTTTGGTTAGATGGATCCCCAACATTGTTCCTGACAGCTTCGATGAGTTTTTGAGCCTATTTAGGCCTAGGATTGGGAGTAGGAGCTGGATCTACTTAATATTCGTTCTCAACATCAAAATCTAGTTCCACTTGGTAGTCATCTTCGAATTTTGAATCTGAATCATCGGAAGAAACATCATTTTTATCTTCATCATGTGAAAATGGTGTAGGCATATCAGATCTACCTTCCTCTTGAACTGGTTGGGGATCTTACAATGGATATTCATTGAATTGGATACTTCATTCAATGAAGCATCTCCTGGTTGCAATATTTGTAAGCTTGTAAGATTTTACATCTTCTGCATATCCCAATAGAATGCATTCACTACTATGGGATTGAAGGGATTTTCTTTTTTCAGATGGGATTATGGCACATGGCTTGGAACCAAAAATGACCAGATGTGAGACATTAAGATTATGTCCCATTAGTGCTTCGAATGGAGTGACTCCATCCACTCACTTGTGAGGTACCCTATTCTGGATATACAAAGCATAGTTCATTTCTTCTGCCCAAAGATATGGTCGAATATCCCTTTCTTCAAGCATGTAGTTGGCCATCTCTTTTAATGATCAGATCTTCCCCTCAGCTACACCATTTTGTTGTGGTGTGTATGGGACAAATTTTTTCATTTGGATGCCCTCAAAATCATTGAGCTATTGAATCTCTCTCTTGATGTACTCCCCTCTATTGTGAGATCTGAGTGCTTTTATCTTCTTCCCAACAATGTTCTCAACTAAGGCCTTTAAAACTTTGAAGGTCATAAACACCTCTGACTTCTACTTAAGAAAATAGATCCAACAGAACCTGGAATAGTCATCTCTGAAGGTCACAAAGTATCTGGATCCATTCATAGAAGTTGTAGGCATTCGTCCTGAGACATTATTGTATATCAAATCAAGTGTGGAGGAGGCTCTTCTTACCTTCCCAACATCATACTTTTAGCTTTGTATGCTTCCCTACCAATCATCCTTTGCATATTCCTTAAGAGAACTTTATGAGAGGAAATCCTTCACCCATTTCTTCATTGTGCAACAACTACAAGTACTTTAAGTTCATATGACCAAATCTCTCATTCTAGAGTTTGCTTATCTCATTGGAATGGGTCAAGAGGGAACTTTGATGTGAGTATGGAAAAAATTGTGAGAGCTTATATGCCTTGGAGGCATGGTTTGCAACACCTTTAGTAATCATATTCCTAGAAAATATGTCAAAGATCTCAACTGTGTCAGGTTCAAAAACAACTCTCGTTGGTGAACCAGTGTGTGCCATCTAATAAATAGATAATGAGTTTGATGCTAACGAGGGTACATACATAACATTGTTGAACACTCCATGTTGGAATTGTACTGTGTCCTTCCCTACATATGGGGTCTAAAATCATTTCCTATGTGAATTCTTTGACCATCAATGAGATATAAAGAAGAAAACAACTCTTTGGAGTCAAACATTTGGATAGAGGCTCCAAAATCAATGAGGAAAGCTTGAGATTGTGAGAATCCAACCTTCAGTTTATGGCATCTCTCATGATCATATGTATTGCTTCTAGAATTAGTATTCCTTGCACCTTCTGGAGGGGAATGTGAATATGTTCAAGAAGTTTGGCCATTTCATCTATAGCTTTTTTCATATAAGAACTCTCTGGATGGATCCCTTTGTTGCAATAGGCACACTTGGTCTTTTCAAACCTCTTATGTTTATCCTTCATGGAACTTGAGGCTCCATCTGATGGATTAAGATTCTCCTTTGGTTTGGATGCAAAAAAAATCTTGTCCTTTCCCTTCTGCTTCCCTTTCTCATTTGTATTTTTTGACTCCTCAACCAAAAGAGCTTGATTCTTGAAGGATTTCAGGGCTTCCATTTGGGTTAGTTTGTCATGTTCTTGGATCAAAGATTCAGTGAATGCATCTAGAGAAGACATTCACTAATTTGGGGTTGTCAGTATCCCAGAGTGGAATGTGGAAACAAATATTGAAAATTCAGGTCCAATCTTACTTAGAGAGGATAATATCAGCTGCTCATCCTTTTATCAATTCCATATTGTTTACACTACATGACCAAAGACTTTAATTTCGTGAAGAACTGTTGAATGGTTTCAAAACTGTTGGGTTGAAGAGCAATTCATTAATTGTCCAAAATGTGGCCTCTCAGCTCATCTTTCTTTCCAAACAAAGATTCAATATTCAACCATACCTCCCTTGGGGCTTTCAAACCATCAAGATGCAAGAGAAATTCTCTAGAGATGTGAATACACATAAAACCAAAAGTTTCATCAAGCTTGTTCAGGTACTTTTATTTCTCAATAATTGTTTGGGTTTTCACCTCCTTACCCATTATGACATTGTACAGATTCTTTTTATGCAATAATATCTACATATTTCCCCTCCAGTCCATATAATTGAAGGGTTTCATGACTCTTGGTGTCAAGGGAGCTGAATTCTCCATTTTTGTAGTTGTAGTAACAACACAATTTTTACTGAAATCTTTTAAAAAAACCTGCATAAAACTTTCAAATCGAAGATAAACCAACTCTATAGAGCTCTGGTACCATGTGAATTTATGAACCACAAGAGATCATCAGGATGGAGAATAACTTACAGTGAAATAATTCAGAAGAAAGATGAATTGTAGAGTAAAAATTGGTAAAAATGCACCATAGAATTAATCATGGAAGAAAAACCAATTGGAAACAATAAGTTGGTAACAATTATCATTAATATGTATATGAACAATACAAAATACAATGAAGGAAATTCAAATCACCCAAGGAGGATTCGAATCCCTCACTATAGACATGACTAACTTAGGAAATATCACCATTGTAGTCATCACTAGTGCAACTATGGACAACTGAATCAATTAACTGAGTTTGGTAGGTGAGCATGGGTGCCTTTATCCTTAAATCATGCACATTCCATGCAAAATTGGCGTATTAGGAGACTTGGCTAGCTGAAAGTGGCCATCGGAGCTTAACTCCACTCAAGTGAGGGTGAATTGAAGGCGATACTCCTAGAACACTGAGTGGGATCCTAAAATCTAGGGATTAGTCTCCAAATCTTCTAAACTCATGCATGAGGGTACACCAAGTGGATAGATAGTGTGCCCCAAATAACATCTGCATAACACTAAGAAAGTGATAACATCATCCTAATCTAGGAAACTGAAAAATAAATAACTAAGGTGGACAAGGGAGAATTATTAAATAATCCTAACAACATTTACTTCCACCTCTTTCCATGCTTGCACCATAAAATAACAGTCCATGAAAATATGAGAAGTAGTCTCGTCATTGGATTTTCATAATGAAAATTCTCTAAGTCCCAATTTGTTTCTTTTTTGGAGGGATTACCATGTCAAAACTCAATTCATTAAGACCGACTGCATAAACGAGGTACATTTTGAAGGCACTCTCACCTTCCAAATATTTGATCACCACCAAGTAGCCCCATCAACATGAGAGACTTGTAAATACATATAGCTTAAGTTTTTTGTGTATACTACCCCTTCTTTATTCATAGCCAAATAGGGTTCATCTATAGCAACCTTTAGTTGAATATGAGCTTTTCTTAAATCATCCAAATAATTTTCCTAGTATTTTCCCAAATGAGCTTCAATTCCTAAATCTTGAGATGAACTCCACCCTTGAGACTAGAAGGTAGTACCCTTAGGCCGATTGATCTTGTTAAAAGTATATCTTCCTAACACCTAAATTTAGTTCATAGTGCACCTATGAGGAAAATATATTGCCCATAACCCACAATGGCATTAGGTCCAATCCTAACCTAGGTTCCCTTGCCTACCTTCCAAGCAAAATAACTCCCAACAGTAGGAAAATCCAACAACATATATTCCCTTGATTGGACACATTTTGCACACTCCTCCTTTCCATCCTAATCAAATTAGGTAATGTATTTGGAGTAGTGTACTTCTATATTATAATCTTTCTCCACAAATTGTCCTTATGTATCGGTCATTGAAGATACTTTGGTGCAAGAGAAAGCCAAAGATGTGTATGTCTTTAAGATCCCAATCCCCTTTCTTCTAATGGGATGCAATAAGTTTCCATCTAGACAAGTGAGAGCCCAAAAAACACTACTTCCCTTCCAAAGGTGATTGAAGCAACATTTTTTTATTTCCGAAATCCCCTTGGGGTGTGAGATCAACTATGCCAAAAATAGGGATTGCTTCTAGAAAATATTTAATCAAAACTAGCTTAATGCCATTAGATAACAATCTATTTCACAGGAAAGTAATCCTTTGCTTAACTCTAGACAATAACCACCTCCAATCCTCCTTGCCAATTTTGTTGGGTTTTGAAGTAAAACCAAGGTATTTAAAACCTTTATCCAACCCTTGATGTTGAAAGGGGAAGATCCCTCCCAAGCTTTCCATCAAAGAATCATCCAAGCTAGAGGGGTACATCACAAATTTGTTCATGTTTATTACCATCCCAATATCAAGGTCATATAAATCAAGGATATGGTTTAGATGTTGATCTTCAACCATTTTATAAAAAAAATTTAAACATCGTCAACAAAAAGGGGGTGGGTAAGAGATTCCCCTCTTCCCACTTGAATTCCTTGAAGCAGTCTAAGTCTCTTTGCTTCAATGATAGCCATACTAAGGCCTTCAAGCACCAATAAAGAGATAAGGGGACAATGGAATCCATGATGAAGCCTTTGGATGGCTTAAAAAATGAGGAAGTATACCCATTAATTAGAATATAAAAGAAGTGGAGGTCACACAACCCATAATCCACTTTACCAAAGGAACAGAGAATCCCTAGTGATTCAACAAAAGTGTCAAGTACAACCAAGATACCCTATCATAAACCTTTGAAAAACCACGTTTCATGATAATGGTAAGGGAATGTGAATTTTTTATGGAGTGAAGGCCCTACTAAGCAAAGCATATGGATTTGTGAATTAACCTCCCCTCTAAAAAACTGAACTACTCTAGAGAGATAAATCTAGGAATGACGGGCCAAAGTCTCGAGGTGATGATCTTCGACATGATTATACACCCCATTACATATTTAGATGGGTCTAAATCCATAAAAAAAATTGGCCAATCCTGCTTGGTAATTTGTGCTGTGAAAGCGAAGTTAAAGTTCCATGAAACCTCACTATACAACCTTACATCTTCAAAAACCTTGAGAAGATTCTCATTAGTGAGCTCGAAGAACTCGAAATATTATTCCACAAGACACCCATCGGGGCTAGGGATCATGTCCTTTTGGAAATTTTTAAGATTACCAATATCTCTTCCAAAGATATTGCCTTGTTAAGACCTTCATTATCCTTAGCCTCAACCATTTGAGGAAAATATGATACAACTTTCAACATAGCCCCTTTGTCAGCCCTGGTTGGTCCTCTAAATATATCATTAAAATGTTGTGGGTCAAGGTCTGTTATCCCTTGAAACTCCCAAACCTTATTTCCTTCCCTTTCAGGAAGCTCCCATATTGTATTATGACCTTTACTGGAGTTTACAAAATTATCAAAAGAATTAGCATTCTAGTTTCTAGAACTTAGCAGAAAACCCAACTCTTAATTCTCCAATATTTCTCCTTATCGAGAATTAGCTTACATATTTTATTATTATTAATATAGATTCTTGATCTTAGACCTAACCTCATCATTGTACAAGCCATTTGAATGTTATTGATATAAAAGATTGAGACTTTACTCCACCTCCTTAAGAAGTCAATCTCCAGCGCTAGATCTCTCAGCAACACATGGGACTGTCTTCTCTTTGATCAGTCCTAAAGAATTTACAAATTGAATACAAGCAAAGTCTTTGAAGTTAATATCAAAATTATTCTAGGTAGATTTCATCAATTCATGATACTATGTTTCTCTAGACCAACATAAATTATATTTGAAGGGATCTCTAGGCTTATCTCCTCGAAGACCCCGCTATAATTAGATAGCGAAGTGATTTGAGCATTTCAAAATATCCACCCATGATTAATAGCTAGAGAGATTCTCCAACAATGCATAGTGGATAAAAAACCAATCTAAACGTTGACATTACAGGGAGAAGGCCCTTTTGTGGAGGTTATAGCGAATACTACTCTAAAAATAGCCCAAATATCCATTTATAGAAGAGGTCACTAGTGGAGGCAAGCGCTCAGAGGTTTTAGCAGACGATTTTTATTCAGTGCATTTCTTCATCAAGAACACACCAGTGCATTTAAAACACAAACGCATCGGTGTTTCCAGAAATAATATTGCACCACTACAAAAAAATCATCAAGCGAACCTTGATTTTTGCAATCGGTGCATTAAATAAATAATATAAATTGACCTAGTCCATATATAAATGAGGTGTACTGATTTAGGATTAAGATTTTATATTTTAAATGATTATTGCCATGCATTTTATAGAATGGACAACATCGGTGCGCCATTAACTTAGACGCACCGTGTTAGGGCAAACAAATTAAAAAAACACTTTTTCCAGTGTGGTTTCTTTTATAAATAACTCTGGTGAATCCTCCAATTGGGTGCATTGGGGCAGGATTTTATAAAAACCCTTGTTACACGGTAAAATTCATTTTAACCATATACATAACTCTTGATCTCAACAACACCACTGTTGTACGTCACCCCCTTAGACTCCCTGACAGTCGCGCTTCACGTGGACACATTGCGTGTTCCTATTGGCTCCTAACTATAGCTTGAATTTTTCCAGCGGCTGGCAAAAATTCAAAATTTCCATACATCGCCATGATCACTCCCTAACATATAAGTGAACATATAATTTGCTTGTTACCTCACAATTTAATTTTTGAGCAAATTATTTTATAAATTCACCCTTAATTTGGAATATTTAAAAAATAAAAATAAAATAAAATAAAAATTATTGTGGTGTGTTTGAACCGTCCAAATCACATTGACAACCGGTGCACCATGAAAAAATTACAGGGTGCGCCACTAGTGGTGCAAGCAGAACGAATCGAAAGCACCACAAAAACGGTGGGTTATGATTTTCGTAGCGCGCTGAAATTTTTAATTACTAAATAAAGAATATTAACTGTGAGTCAGTGCACATTATAAAACAAACAACATCGTTTACCACTGCTCTAACATCTCATAAGCGCACCATAAACACGTAATAAAAAAAACAAAAACTACAACGATGCATTGGCATGTCCTAAGTGCACCAACATATGAGGAAAATAATATTTAAAAATTATAAAATGTTTGACGATGCCTTCGGTGCACAACAACACACTGTTTTCTTGGTGTAATGGCATGCATAGAGCACACCATTTAACAGCGAAATATATTGTCTACATCTAGGAAATGTCAACACACTGTTGACAGTGAGTTTATGTCTTATTGGAACATATTAAAAATAAAATTTAAATTTATCGTTGAAATAAAAAAATTCATGGTGCTTCTAGATCACAATAGTGTACCGTCACAGGTGCACTTATGGGATCTAGATGCAAACAATAACCAAACATATTTAAAAAAATAACCTTACTTAGTAGTGCGCTAAGATTATACAAAAAAAAAACTCATTATCATGAAGGCACGATGATTTGTAATAGGAGCACCGTCTACATGATGCATAGTCATTCTCTTAGCACATCACTATACCCAAAAAAATTAAAATGAAAATATCAAACAATTCATGAGGCATTTGGTAGAGAGGACCACACCATGATTTTGGTACTCTTAGATCTTATTTCAATGTGCTTATGTGTATTGAGTGTAGCGTACACCCCAATTTTAATATGTGATTATAATAACGAATTTGACATTGCTTTTAAAAAAATTACCATTCTAAGTGGTGCACTACTGTACTATACCGCATCGTGACTGGTTTGTGTCTTTTTTAAATGCATCGCAGATGATGCGTGATTGTAAGTGAGGAGCACCGCTAGTGAAATTCATTTATAATGAGAAGTAATTTATTATTTTAGTTTAATCAATCAAATGTTGATTTAATGAAATATTTGTTGTTTTTTATTCTATTTAAGACATTGGTTGATGTTTTATGTGTATCAAAGACGTTAGCGACGAGAGGCACCTCAGTAGTAGTACGCACGAGCTGACCCATATAACTTTATGCATGATTGGGAGTCATGAGAGAGGGAGAGGGATTTGTACCCTCACCCCATCACAACCTAGACACGAGACCTCTTGATGGATGTAGGCCTCCAGAAGTTCTATCAGGAGGATATATCGCTCAAGGGGAAATCATCTTTGCTAGAACAGTTCATCCGTCATTGGGATCACAAGAGATGTGCCTTTCACATTGGTCCCAATCAATGGTTCCGGACCATTATGGAGGACATTTATTTCATCACTGGGTTATCTAGGAGAGGGGAGGATTTTTCCCCAATTCCCTAATATGCTAGTATGTTTTCAAGCAGAGCATCATCTCATTTACTCTCTGAGAAATATCGATGCCGACGTCGATCGTGCTAATTTTAAAGTGCATGGTGGACAACTCCATATTGATGCTTTTGGTGCAAAGGAGGTTAGGTACCTCTCACTAACAGCTATGAGCATAGCACACCTCACTACAAATGGGGCAACACATTAGCTACCCTCTTTTATATTATGTAGATTCTTTATTGTGATCACCTAGATGCATTAAGTGGTCTGCCACTTTTTTAAGACAATTTTGCTTTGCTCTTGAACAATGTCATGCGGTGTTTGATGAGAGGGCCATCTTCCTTTTTGTTTCAAATATTATTTATTTATTCTTTTAGAGGATTCCGACCATTAGGCCATCATTTGACCACCACCCTCTTAGGCCGATGATGGAGGTGCGTATGCACATGTGGGGACAGATGATGTCCCAGAGGGGGCATTTAGAGTTCCTGGCATGAATCATAACAGAGGTGTTGGAGATGCTTGCAATCGAGGAGGATCATGTATTGTACCTTATGCCATAGTCGTACGTTGGGTTTGACTTAAGAGGATGTCCCTACTTATTTTTCACTTAGGATGAGCCACTATATGAGAGAGGTAATATTATTATTATGTTTCAATTAATTTAGTTGCATTTTATTCTTTTATTTAATGCAAATGAAATATATTCTAACATTTTGTTTAAATTGTTTACATGTTTTTTTAAATGAAATTATCTAATTATATTTCTTGTCTACTATATATTTTGCACACATTGGCTCATTTGATGGGGAGGGGGCTCTTTTTGTTCTAAACGATGACGATATGCAAGAGGTTGAGATGCATGCTTTTGCATGCATAGAATACGATGCAGTCCAAATGACAGGTATCAACAGGATGTGGCGTACAAGCAGTCCAACTTGTATGCTTCCAGTCGATCTCATGAGAACCTATCCAACAAAATTATGGAGGATGGTTCCTTGTGATATGAGGCTTTTGATGTGGCATATCATTGGTGCATCCATCCTTCTAAATGCTCGGAGGCCATAGGATGGCTCTTTCGCATTTGATGAGGACAACACTGATTCTCTACCTCCTCCAACTCCTCCTCCTCGCCATTACGAAGCCTTGACCACATCTCGTGATCCATCCAAGGACACCTAAAAGAGCACATGGATGACACTAATCGCAACTCCATGTTTAAGTCTACCATTGCAAAGCATTCTTTAAACTCCAAACATCTTATCTGCTTTGATCAAACTAAAATTCTATCACACACTCCTCATTACACCTCACGACTGATTTCTGAAACTCTTGAGATTGAAAATAATCCTACCAATTTTAATCAATAGGACAGATACAATCTCAATAAATCCTAAAAACCCTTAATTTACCAGTTCCATGAATCCACAACTTGATTTTGGGCCCATATTTGGCTCTCCTTCCACTCTCTTTATTATATTTTTGTCATCACTTTTGACTTCTCTCTTACTGTTCCGCCACCCCCTCCCCCTCAAACCCCCTCAAACCCCCTCATTTTTATATTTTATTTCAATATTAATTTTACCTTAACCTCATTTTAAACAACTTTGTCAAAAACTACCCTCGTTAACCTTTCCCTTTTTAATTTTTAGATTTTTACAATAATTTTTTTTCTTTTTTTAATTATTGAAAAACTTAAAAAAAATTAAGCTTAAAATTTGTATATTTATAATCCTTTTAATTTTCAATTTATTTTTCAAATACTTTTCATTTAACTTCTTCAATACTCCATTAATTTTATCAACTTTACTTTTATTTCACTCTTGATTCTATTTCTACCCTATGGTCTCATCCCTTCTCCCCTCCCGCCCTTTTTCCTCCTCTATATCTTTTCGTCTTTAATTTTAATTCCTTTCACAATTTCCCCTTTTTTTGGCTTTACATGCTCTCGTTAATGTCTATTAATTTTTTCTTGTTATTTATAGACGCCACTCTTTCTTCTCCAATCAGGAGCTTCATTGTGATTCCCTAAAGATGGGTGAAGTGTTCACCTGAAAACGTCGAACTAAAAACTCCTACACAGTGCATCCAGAAACTCTGATACAACTACTAATTAGTATCAAAAATTGCAAACTACAAATTGGAGAATTACAACTATAAAATTACAGTTGCAATTTTAATTATAGTTACAATAAGAGCTTGCAAATTATAATTAGAAAATTGCAATTAGGTTTACAAATTACAAAAGTGCGAAATTACAAAATAGTTTAGTAATTTGCAAAATTACAATTAAAAAATACAAACTTGTAAATTTACAAATTTCAATTTTATTATAGCTTTACACTTGCAATTTGCAATTAGAGTTACAATCGGAACTTGAAAGTTATGATCATAAATTTGCAATTAGGTTTACAAATTAATTACAAAATTACAAAATAATTTACAAAATTACAAAATAATACCAAGTTCATAGTGCTTTTGGTAAGGAGATTAAGAAAAAACTAATTTGTGAATCTAAGTAAACTTTTTGGTTACATTATTAAATTTTGGCCATGTCAACAACAAATTATGTTCTTTGCTCACCTCCTATTTATGACAAATTTTATAAAATCAATCATCCCAATTTTACATATATGATACACATTGACCTATATGGTATACATGTCATAATATTGGTGCCACAATAATTCTAATATTTTGTTTCTAAATATGCAATGATTGATTGTTAACCAACTTAAATTGTTAAAAACATCAATTATGTAGCTTTCCAAATCGACTGTAATAAGATGGAAAATAATTAATATAATTAGAGATCTAAACATAACAATAACAAAATCGTACATCAACACTGTAAATGATGAAATAAAACATGTACATATCACTCTTTGTTGTCATCACCTTGATTATCTTCCTCGCTTGGCATGATAACACTATTGTTTTCAAAATTATGTTTTGATACAGGGTTGTGTCTTATTATGAACCACCAATCTCTCTCCAACATATTTGGGTAAAAAAACACTTGGTTACAATGCTTTGGGAAAACACAAGTCTCCTTAGTCTCATCCCATGTTTTTCTAGAGTTGACACATATCATCCCTTTATCATGATATTCCTTTACAGTATTCCAGCCAAAGGTGTCTCGCCACTTACACCTAAAAATAACACATTAGAACGATGATAAGTCCACTTGAATAATCTCATGTATCTTTCCAAGATAACCCAACTTACCCCTAATTAGGTTTTGATCGCTGTGACTAGCACAAATAGATTGGTCAAACTTGAATTCCACTCCACATACTTGTGTGACATGTCCATCATCTGCATCCTTGGTGCGAAAATGATGCCCATATGCCCACTTAGATGGAAACAAATGCACCTGTAAAAAAACCAAATTAAGAAATGACGATGTCATAAAATATAGATGTTATATATAATTCAAAGACCATTATAAAGTTAAAATTCTACACAAAGACATTATTATTGAGTTGTTGCACCCAATCCTTATGTTCAGTACATCCTCTTCAACAAATAGGTAATGACTAGATGCACCATATTTCTCTCTGACTTGGTTAGCAACCCAACTATTGGGACAGATTAATGGCATATTTTCTTTTAATTGATCTAGATAAGGCATGCTTCTAGTGTTAAACCGTCTGAATTATTTCTTGTCAATCTCCCATTTCCTCCTCTTCTCTTCGTACAATGCAACCCACGGTTGTGTTTCCTGTACGTCATAAAGAATGAATTTGTTGATGCCATCAATTTCCAAATTCGTTGGTGTATTCATGAAACCAAATAGTCAATTAATATGTATGAAGTCGAATATATATATATATATATATATATATATATATATAGAGAGAGAGAGAGAGAGAGAGAGAGAGAGAGAGAGAGAGAGAGAGAGAGAGAGATTTCAAGGTTCATTGTGAATAGTTACTATGTAGAAATGTGACAAAAGATAAGTGACTTACTCTTTATAATGCACCTTTTTCCATCCATTTGAAGTAGCTGCCCTTCCCTTTTATCGTCATCTTGTTCATCATCCCAAATTACTACGCCTGGTGTGTGGTCAATTTGCTTGATTTGCTCACTGGAATAATATAATAACTCATATACTATGTATGCCTCTACCATAGACCCCTCTGGTTTTGTCCTTTGTCAAACAAATCCCTTCATTCTTTTCATGTACCTCTCTAAGAAGAACATTCAACGACATGAGACCACCACTACTAAGTCAACCTCGTCAACATGGTGAATTAGAATATGATCTTGCAAGTCCATGAAACTCGTTGACAGTTCCTTCTGAAACATTCAAACAATCTTAGCTATCTATTTAAGCCATCATGGAATGCTAGCGATGTGAATCTCCTTTGATGTGGCCTACTGTACAAATGCAAATAGTTTATATATGGCACGTCATAGGTCATTGAGAAAGTCGAGGGTCAACGCACACACACACAAGCAACATACAATGACACTACAAAGTGAACACATAAAATCAATTTCATTTTAACTTGTGTGGTAATATATATATATATATATAAACAATTTTTTGACATTATACATACCCTTAGAGGATTTAGATGACCATGTTATTTCAAACCTAACAAATGTTCGTATATAGTGAAGTAGCGCCATAGAGTAGACCCATATAAAGAAGGCGCCTTCACACCCAATATAACTTCCTTTGCCAAAGAAATATCATTTTTCTTTAAAACCGATCGAACATTGCCTTCACTAAATGACCAAGAGGGGCCAACCTCTCCTCCATTTTCTTATACTGGCCAATGCTTATTTTTAGTATTTGAAGAAATAAGACCTCTCTAACATCCAACTTGTCACTTTTTTTCAATGATACGTGACACCACAAAGAAGATGAAATGTTTGTGAATATATGCATGGGATTTAGTAAGTGAACAATCTTAAGATGTTCCCAACACGGGAGCTCATAAAATATCAATTTCCTTTTCATCTCAATGGAAATTTTCTCATCATAGGTGTCAAAGAAATTAGGATCGTCAAATATAGGTTCCCCATTTGAATCATATATCTCTACATATTCCTTCTCCTTCTCTCTGTCATATTCCCTAAGCCAGTCAATCTGTAATGATCAAAATAAATAATAAATAAGCATTAATTAATTAATTAGTTATTGCTTATTTTTTATTTATTTTGTTCATTGCATAGTCGGTGCCATTTTTTAGGCCTTCAAGTTCTCTCGGGTTTACCATTGAAAGAAGATGTTATTCTTCTATAGGGGTGGTCTTCTGGGAGGAATAGCCTACATCAATCACTCAAACCTTCATACAAGGTCCACAACATTTACACCCATGATACCCTTTTGTTACAAGACTTACGGTGTTATGGTATACATAGCATGTTAGTGTTGAAGGTCAATATAGTCGCAAAAAATAAAAAATGCCAATAAATATTGCTACGAATATAAACAAAACAAACAACATATTCACTTGATCAAACTCCTAATCTCGAATAATCATGCATGGTGTATACACATATGCCATACAAATATAAAACTCTTCTCTACAGGGATGGGCCTCAATACATCATATACCTGTATCCCTTCCCATAATTCCTTCAATTCATCAATCAATGGTTGTACGTAAACATCCATATTATCCACTTGTATTTTACTACGGACTATAAGACCCAACATAATATGTTCATTCTTCATTGTCAACCATGGGGAATATTGTTATTGATCACTATTATAGGCCAAACAGAATAACTAGTGTTTAGGAGGGAAAATGGGTTGACGCCATCTTTGGCTATGCTCAATCAAAGGCTCTGTATTTCATCCTTGTATTTATCGGGCCATGTATCCTCTATCTGCTTCCTAGTTAATGAATCTATTTGGATGCACTTAACTCCTTCCTCACTTTGGTGCGAGGCATGACGTCCTTGCATCATAGATAATTCTTTCAAATGAAAGAGCCTTTGAATCCTTAGTATTATAGGCATGTGCCTTAGTATCTTATGAGGAGGACCATGTGCTTGAGCCTTGTTTTTGGACATATATCTTTGTTTCCATATTCACCACTATACAGAATAGAATCATTCGGACACACATAATATGATATGTACTCATCAACATTGCTTTGCCTCTTTTCAGTTGTTCGACAAGACATTATCACTTGGAAGTACCTTATCTTTGATTAACCTGCAGTTAGTAGGAAATATATATGTACAATGTCACTTAACATTCATAAAATTGACCAATATCAATGTTGATAAACAAGATTCCACAAACTATAAGGGACTTGATGGTCAGTTACCTCAAAAGTGTCGAGAAACATGCGTCTGACATGCCATACATTGCTTTCAAATTGTATAGTAACATTGTTGTCCACAATTGGGTATACTTTTCATGGCCAAGTGGAAAGAGATGGGGTGGTGGAAGTCGATTTATTGCTTTCCAATAAGGTACAATGATATGATCATCGCTCCCTAGCTCATCATCATGGTATGAATCTAACAACATTGTGTCCATGGAAATAGTATCGCGTAAGAAATCATCCATACCGGTCAGCACTACTTCATTGAATTTATTGCCAACATGGGAAGAACTATTGTTACTATATGCACTCCTAATTGGTGAGTCTGGACAGCCCCAAGAGTTAGCTCAATCGGTCGAGTACTCGTAGTTAGGCCTCCTAGCATGTGAGGTCACGGGATCCATTCTCATCGACTCTCTTGGGGTTAGGCACGCAGAGGCCGCGGGTGTGAGGCCCCTTCGGGGGGGTCCGCCAGAAATTATTCCGTGGATGTCGCTCGTCGGTCAAGCCAGCGCGTGAACCACATTGAAAAAAAAAATTGGTGAGTCTGGACGCAATGGGAATTGAATAGGTGGTTTATTCAATCATGCTTCGTATGATTCCTCTTCAAGTTGCGCTCTTTTTGCAATCTTCTCTTGATTTGACACTGTCCTAGGGTGCAATGGAAGATGTTAGGCAAGTCTCTCATCATTAGAATCTTGAATTCAAATTTTGTTAACATTAAATCTATAATATTAGTAACCACAATGCAATTAGTTTGTTCCAACATATATCAAACAATTATTACAGAAGCATGATTTTTTTTCCAATAGTAAAGGTTCAACCGCAAACAATTTATAAAATGAAAGTTCAATTTCAGGAATACATTAAAATCAATTCCAGTGAAACTTAAAGATACATTTAATCAGTGTCTTTTGTATTATGTCCCAATGGGACGTCTAAAGATATTCCCAATGCAAGGCGTCTCCGACGAGCAATTGGTAGTCAACAAAAGTTATATTTTTTAACAACTCGTCACGAGGTGACCTACTACGTATTGCATGCACAACATCAAATCTAAACGCCTTCTTTTTTATAAAGAACTCTTGGTCATTGAAGAGTTCCTTGAATGAACAATTTGCAAACAATAAATAGCACCTAGAACTATTTATGAAACTTGCAATGTTCCCATGAGTACGTGGAAGGCCATCGATATAAAAAAGTTATTCCGATTAAAGTTTCCAGAAGCATAACCATTCATGCACATACTATACATGGAAATGTTATGTTTGTATTTGACAATATTCAAGTAATCTGGTCGATAATAGATAGGACCGCAAAATGACTTAAGTGCTATTGATTTTTTCGAAGGAACGAGTACATGTGAAAGTATAAACAAACCAATATTTGCAGCGTCCATATTAGACTTGGTAAACATAAAACTATTACCACAAAATGAGAATTCGGTTCTAGCATGAGGCATATGTAGAGAAGATAGGAAGAAGTTTGATATTTACATTGTAAATTCATGGGAAGGGAGATGTCATCGCTACCCTCCAACAATTGGGCCGATGTTTGTGTGTACTTGGACATTTTTGCTCTCAACTCATGCAACTTTATGGATCTCCTAGTATAGATGTTTTGGGTGGCTTTGATATCATACTTTGGATCACTAGATATCTCAATTGACAGAACATAAGTAAAGGGGTTACTCAATTTAGGACGCAACATAATTGTTCTGGATTCCGACTTTTCCAAAAATTAGCAAACAGAATTGTTGCTATGTGTCTTTCCTATATCACCTATTAGATTTTTTATTGTACTAAGGGTCATTAGACCATCACCATTAGGTAGCCAATCATTAGTATAATTGGCGACTGTGACACACCGAAGGTTCTCCTTCAACCCTTGACATTTTAAACAAAACATACTATAGGGATGTCATAAAAGAGATCTAGCACATGATGAATTACCATTGATGACCCAAGATTACGGCTAGAAGATGGCATGGTAAAGTAGTGTCCATTTTCATCTACCAACTGGTTGTTATATATTGCACCTAAAAACAACTTAGGACATTTTGCAACTGGTGGAATATCACATGCATCTAAACTCAATCCTAAAAAATAAAATACATTGTTATTCAGATTCACATGGATAATTAACATAAATTCAATTAAATAATCAAAATCTAAACTTACTAAAGATGGAAAGGGAGAATTCGTTGAACTTTGAACAATATGATATGAGTAGGAATTTAAAGGATTGGTCATTTGATATTATAACCTTTTTCTCCTTGCATTTGAGCAAAATCAATGATTAATAGGTGTGTACGATCTGCTTTTTTTATAACCATATCACAATTTTACTTCCAATATGGTTTCATAACCATTTTGTAAGAATAACACGAGTTTAAGTTGAAACATTTGAGATTAATATTTCATCGGTAGAAACAACAATTCTTAGAGATTTCTATCGATAACGATGTGCCATAATATTCTAATTACATTGGTGTGTCTACTGGAAGAGCACACCGATGTGTCCAACACACATACGCACTACACTTGAATATCTACATAAACCCCTGCAAAAGAAATTATCTGCTATATTCAATAGCTAATAGTTATCATTGTGATATTCAATATTGTTGACAACAATGTGCTTATGATAATATGCGTACCATAACACATTTTATAGACGCCACGAGAAACCAAAGTATAAATATAATTTTGACGCACCGTTATTTTGGAAAATATACAAAACACTTGACGGTGTGATCAATGAGTAGACACACTGATGCGTCTGTTCAATATGCACACTATATTCCTTATAATAATAAAAATTACATGAATTAATTTTCCATAAATTGAAAAAGGGGCGGGAAATTCATTTCAAAATGCCTAATCTAAAGAATGATATAAAAACTAAAACCTAATCACTATTTCATTATTTCATTGAAATTTTCAAGGGGGGTTTTTGGGAGAGAGACTTACTGGGGAGAATTCTGGAGCAACCAGATTATTCTAAAGATCAAAATTTGTAGGCTATGGTGAATCAAACAATCCCTGTAAAGTATAAAATTGATGCATGTAAATTATTTCTATTAATCATAAGGCATGACCTATTTTTTTCCTATTCAGATCTTAATTAGATGCAGACAAAAAAAAGAAGTCATAGTGATCCTCAACATTGGAACCCATGGTTTTTTGTTGCAGTAAATTTCTAAATTAGGGTTTAAATCCCTCTATTGTTTTACAATTGTGACTTTTTTAGAGATTTTAGATGTAATGGGTTTGTGCTTTTATATTTAAATTGTTGTGTACAATGGGACCAATTTTTTTCTTAAAAAAATACTTTTTGACTTCATGGTGCATTATATTTATTAACATGCCTCGGTGCGTTTTCTACCGAAGTGCAACGTTAATGTTTTCCATGATATTTTGGTCTCAGGTTTAAATTTTTAAAACAGCTTATGCATTTTTGGTGCAATCTAGTTACTATAAAACACCTTCACATTTATAATACAGGCGCATAGTCCTAATTTCTAGTGCGCTATAATAAATGTATCTCATCGACATGTATATATGAATTTTTTATGCTTAACAATGCGTTCAATTATGGAACCTCAATGCACCAGAGTGTTGCTTTTAAAGAAATGAACCAAAATTGCAGTTAAAAAACTAACTAACTTATGTAATTAATTTGTATTATATACTTAATAACTTCTTTATATAATGGTCTAGGTTGTTTATTTTAGAAAATGCATGATAAGAGTTCAATGAACAACGATTGTTGTCGACATGATGGGAGCACATCCAAAATTGCGAAGAAGGAAAGTTCTTTGTAATTTTTGTATTAAATTAATATGTTTGAATTATTTGTAAATTTAACTCATATATATTGGTTAATGTGTCACATGTAGAACCAAAAAATGAGGAATTTTGATAAGATTATTTTCAATCTAAGTGCAGAAGCGGTGAAAACCTTGATGGAAAAGTTGAAGAGGGATGAAACAGGTGAATAATTTTTTTTTATTGATTTTGCTATGTTTATTTTTCATATCGACATAAAAATAGCTTAATGTCATTAAACATTTTCGTGATATTATGAAAATCCCAAAGGATGAATGAGTTGATATCCAAAATTTGATAGTATGGATGTCCAAAAAATTCTACAGGAAGGAGATGGTTAAGGAAATAAACATGATTGCATTGCAGAAGGAGCCATCTCAACAACGATGTGCTTCAAATGTATGAAATCGTGGATTTATTTATTTATTTTGTACATCATATTTTACTTAATATAGCATAAAATATTGATTCTCAATTATTTTGTTGCATAAATGGAAAGAAAATGGACACCATTCAACACACAAGACACAACGACAAGGTAAAAAGAGATTGATAGAAAAGTTTGTAAGTTGTTGTGATCATTTCCTTCTAACAACTTAAGGTTTCATATTGGTTGTGATTGTTATTCTTTGTTTTATTTTTACACCAACCTTCCTCAGGTATCTTGAAACAAGAATTAACATACAAATAAGAGTCATCAAAAGAATTGATTAATGATATTGGGTTAAGTTAGGGTTGTGGGTATATGTTGGCGTGTCAAAAATTAATTGTGGAATTTGTAAGTATCTACGTAGTTTTACTTCTCTCATTTTATAATTAATAGAACAACAAAAATCATTTATATTAAAACTATGATTTCTTATGGGGCATAAAACTTGCATGAAACAAAGTATGGAGTAGAGCCAACATAAGAGTTCTTCAAAAAAGACATTAGATTGTTTTTTGAGAGCGTGTTTATCATTTAGGAATCACTTCTTTCTATGGTACATCGCTTTTCAATATGCATTGATGCATATTATCTATTTTAATTTTCAATATTCCCAACAATGTAGATATACTCATTTACACTTTGTTTTTATGTTTGTAGATGGAAGATGAAAAAGGGGAAAACAATCGAGGCAATGAACAAAACATTCGACCAAATAACCCAAGTCATGGAAATGGCTTGAGCATTGACAACAATTACACAAAGAATGACGATCTATATATTTTGGATGTTAATGCAAATTGTTGTATATGGTGAAATAATTGTCTGTTAAAATTAGACATTTAAATTTATAATGTATTGGACATAGTGTTCCAATTGAAACACAATGGATTACGTGCATGTTGACATTTGACCATTGTTGTCGACTTTATGTTGTCCCATTTTGTATGAGAAAAGTTTTTATATTTGCTATATAATAAAATTAAGTTTTATATTCTACTACATCATCCAATGCCTTGAAATGGTACATGTGAAATGTTAAATCATTAATTAAATATATGGATGATAAAATATTACAATAAATGCAAATATTTATGATATAACAAATTAATACAATCATCATATCCAAACACGGTAATAAAATTCAAATGAGTATACCATAAAAAAACATTACTATTTCTAATGAATAATGGTATTAAACAAAATGTAAATAAAATGTAAATGTTCCAGTGTAATGTTAGAAGTCATTGTTCACCAAACTGGAAAAAAAAAACATTGGTGCATTTTCTTGATATATTTGCACCAGGGAAGTTAATATAATGGTGCCCTAGGGCCTTCCATTAACATGTGCACTGATGCACTTATTACATACTGGTGTGTTATTGTAAAATGACCGCACCGTTAAATTTTAAAAATCTTCTGAGAGTCATCGTCCTAATTAATGTTACCAGTGTGTTTCACTTTTGTTATCTCACTGGTGTGTTTCTTCCATCATCGCATTGGTGTGTTTTACTTAGCTTATTGCACTTCTGTGTTTCTACCATTACTGCATCTATGTGTTTTACTTATGTTATTGCACTGGTGCTTTTTAACAATTCAAAAGCACTAATCTTACTTTTAATGTAACACACTAGAGCTTATGTTGTTATGTAGCACCAATGCATACATCGTGACAAAGCATTGGTTCCTATCAACCTTTTTTGTGCCCTGGCACTTTGGATATTCTAAAGCACCTATTATTATTGTGTTTACATGTGTCGATGCTTATGTTTCTTTTAAATGCTTTGGTGTGTTGATTTCCAGAGCATTGGTGTGTTTCATCCAATAAAGTGCACCGAACAAAAAAAACATCTGCAAAAGCCTCTGACCGCTGAGTTTTTCTTATTTAAAATACATTTTGTAAAATTATCAATTCCACAAGACCTTCAGGATGAATTGAATTTTGATGTGAAAGTAGAATGAAGGAAGATGAATTACAATGTTAGAATTCATAAACATGCATAGTGAAATAATCAGACAAGAGGTACAAACTTGACAGCAATAGTTGGACACAATAATCATTAATTTGTATATAATACATCCATAATACAAAGAAGGAAAATTGAATCCTCTAGGAGTGATTCAAATTCCTAATTCCAGACGGACTCTGTACATAACTAACTTTGGAAAAATCACCACTAAAGACTCAATAATGCATCTTCGGACAACTGAAATAGTGAATAGTCAGTTAACTGATCATGGTAGGTGAGCAGAGGTGCCTTATTCCTAAAATCATGCAAAGGAGGTGCATTACTAACTGAGAGTGAATTGAATGTGTCCCATTGGAGCATGACTCAACACTAACTAAGGTGAATTGAAGGTGGAATTCCCATAACTCAGAGTGGGATCCTAAAATCTAGGGATTGGTACCTGGAGATCCTAAACTAATGCATGAGGGCGCATCAAGTGGTAGGTGGGCCCCAGATAACATATGCATTCACTAATGAAAGTGATAATATCATCCTATGTTGGGAAATTGGAAAAAGACTATGGTGGATAAGGGAGGATTATTCAATAATCCTAACTCCCCCCCCCCCCCCCGCCTTAATCCAAACTTGGACAACCTGGGCCCTAACAACTGATACCAAGGTCACCCATACAACAATAATGAAAAAGTAACTGCGTAATAAAACAAGGAAACATGGAAAACCTCTTGGGAACAACCCCCCCCCCCCTCAAAATGAACAGTAGGGAACTAGATAAAGTCTTCACACTAAGCAGAGATAGACCAATCTCTTCTAAGTGAAAGACTTTGTGGTATTGTTTGCAATTTTCTCCTCTGTAGGGAATAAATGCAGTGTGATGATCCTATTGTGCACTTGTTCCTTAATATAGTGCATGTGAATCTCTCCTCTTTCTTCCAATCTGATGCCAGATAGGAAAAGAAATGTTGTTGTTTTCGTAGTCATACTTGCACCTTTTTTTAACCTCTGTGACAGTATGAAAGACTTCAAATTTGGTTGCCATGCCCCAGGGGCTAGCTTGAGCCAATACAATGGTTTCCTCGGCTTGCATACCAAGGAAGAATCATCATTGTACCCCTTAGTTTGTTCCATGTAGATACCTTCTTCTGATTTATCATGTATAAAGGTACTTTTGTCTCTTCTCTTTTGAAGAAGAGACACATGATCCAATTTCTCATTGTTCTGCAGTGACTATGATATTCCTCATTCATGGTTTCCTACCATTTTGTATCATGGAAAGCCTCTTTGTAGGACTGTGGATTATACCCCACCATCATGTAACACCTCTTTGGGATAATATAACATCTCTCTAGGGGAAGTGGATATGTATGAAATAGTGTAAGGTTCTCATCTTGAAACAAAGATCTGGTTTTCCTTATGTTAGATGGATCCCCAACGATGTTCCCATCAGCTTCAATGACTTTATGAGCTCGTTTAGGCTTAGGATTGGGACTATGAACTAGATTTGTATATGGATATGCTTGAACTTCATTCTCAATATCAACACCTGATTCAACTTGGTCCTCATCTTTGAATTCTGGATATTAATCATCACAAGAAACATTATCATGTGCAAATGGTTTAGGTAGAATAGATTTTATTTCCCTTTTAACTGGCTACAAATTTTGAAATGGATTTGAGTTTGGAAAAAAGTGTGAGAAATCATATGCCTTGGAGGCATGGTTTGCAACACCTTTAGCTATCAGCTTCCCGATAGATATATCTGAGATCTCAACTATGTCAGGTCCAAAAAAAAACTCCCTATGGCGAACTAATGTGTGTCATTTGGTAAATAGATAACAAGTTTGTTGCTAAAGAAGGTACATACATAACATTTTTGAATAATCCATGTTCTAATTTTATTGTTCCCTTCCCAACAATTTGGATTTGAGTATCATCTCCCAAGTGAATGCTAGGACCATTAGTGAGATCTAAAGAATAAATTGACTCTTTGGAGGCAACCATGTGGTTGGAGGCTCCATAATCAACGAGGAAGGTCGGATATTTTGAAAATCCAGCCTTTAGTGCATGGCATCTCTCATGATCATCGATATTGCTTTCACAATCAATCTTCCTTGCACCTTCTAGGAGGACAGTATGGTGTTGTTCAAGAATCTTGGTCATTTGATCTATAGTTTTCATCATACAATATTTCTTTAAATGGTTTGCTTTCTTGCAATAGGTACAATTGGTCTTTTCAAATCTCTTATGCTTATCCTTCTTGGAACTCGAGGCTCCATCTGATGGATCAAGCTCCTCCTTTGATTTGAATTTAGAATTTTTCTTGTCCTTCCCTTCTGCTTCCCTTTTGTTTGTGCATTCTTTGTCTCCCCAACCAAAAGATCTTGATTCTTGGAGGATTTTAGGGCTCCCAATTGGATCAACTTATCTTGTTCTTGGATCAGGGACTCGGTGAATGCATCAAGTGACAACATTCACTAGTTTGGGGTTGCCAGTCTCCTAGAGTGGAAGGTGGACACAAAAACTAAAAATTCAAGGCCAAGTTTACTCAAAATGGATAGCACCAGCTGCTCATCCTTCTTGATTATTCCACATCGCTTGCATTGCATGACCAAAGACTTGAATTTGGTGAAAAACTACTCCATGGTATCAAAAATGTTGAGTTGAAGAGCAATTAATTTATTCTACAAAATGTGGCCTCTTAGCTCATCCTTCTTTCCAAACAATGATTCGAGCTTCGACCATACTTCCCTCAGGGTTTTTAATCCATTAAGGTGGAAGAGCAACTCCCTATAGATATGAATACACATAAAACCAAAAGCTTCATCCAATTTGTTCAGATACTTCGATTTCTCTAAAGCTTGCTAGGGTTCGACCTCCTTGCCCATTGTAACCCTGTACATACCCTTGTTGTGCAAGACTATCTACATATCTCCCCTCCAATCCATGTAATTTAAAGGTGTGAGGATTCCTGCTATCAAGGCAGTTGAATTCTCCATTTTGCAACTATAGGAGCAACACAATTCTTCTGAATTCTTCACAAAATCTGTATAAAACTCTCAATTCAAAGGTAAACCAACTTTGTAGATCTCTAATACCATGTAAAATTATCAATTCCATGAGATCTTCAGGGTGAATTGAACCTTATTGTGAAAGAAGAATGAAGGAATATGAATTACAGTGTTAGAATTCATAAAAATGCATAGTGAAATTAATCATACAAGAGGCACAAATTTGACGGAATAATTGGACACAATAATAATTAATATATATGTAATACATTCATAATACAAAGAAGGAAATTTGAATCTTCTAGGAGTCATTCGAATTCCTAACTCCAAACAGAGTTCATACATGACTAACTTTGGAAAAATCACCCCTAAAGACTAACTAGTGCATCTCCGAACAACTGAAACAATGAACATTTAGTTAACTGATCATGGTATGTGAGCATAGGATCCTTATTCCTCAAATATTGCAAAGGAGGTGCATTACTAACCCAGAGTGAATTGAATGTGGCCCATCAGAGCATGACTCAATAGCGACTAGGGTGAACTGATGGTGGAACTCTCGTAACTCATAGTGGGATCCTAAAATCTAGGGATTGGTCTCTGGAGTTCCTAAATTGATGCATGAGGGAACATCAAGTGGTACGTGGGCCCCATATAACATTTTCATGCACTAATGAAAGTGATAATATTATCCTAAGCTAGGAAACTGAAGAAAGACTATGGTGGACAAGGGAGGATTATTTAATAATCCTAACACATTTATATAAAAACCTCTTCTAAAACATCTGTTACTGTTTGCGAAGGTTTAGCGGAGGTTTTTTTTAGGATTTTAAACAATTTTGTAACACTTAAAACCTCTACTATACCATACTCTAAAGGCCCTTTTCCTTTTAGTGTTGACAACAATATATTCCCCTATTATATTATTGGTCCAGGTAGACTTCAAATCCAAAGGTATAATGTCGACCCATCCAACCGACTCAAACCAATAAAGGAATAAAGCGACCACCTTGTCATGGCTTGCTAAGGAACCACATATCTTCCCTATGTTCAAGTTAAGATTCAAATCACCATCTATGATAAGATTTACAACCCTAATCCACTAAGAGGAAATTAACTTCACCATAAATCCTCTTTTCCTTTACATGGGCCATATACATTTAGCAACATAAAATCTAAACTACTTATGGAAAATACCTCATTGGATAAACTTGAAAATACAAAGGATTTAATTAAAAATATATTCGAACACCAACGAATAATGACACCACCATAGAATCACTCTGCATCTAAGGTCACAAAATGTTAGCCCACCAATAACTTGTTTGGGTCCTTAATTAGAGAATCCTCTTTCCCAATGGACTCCTAGATTAATAAAACTTTTAGATTTATCAAATCAACCATCCTTTTGAGGGCCAAATTTTTGGCTTGGCTCCCCAAGCCTTTAATATCGAGGCACATAATTTTCATGAGGAAAGCCCATAAAGGGTTTTCTCTTCTCTAAGTACCCCTAGTATTAGTATTTGTTTCCCTTGGTGAACCACTTTTGCCACTCTTTCTTGAGCATATTTAAGAGCCAAGTTCCTCCCAGCCCTAGTCCCTCCTGATTCATTTTGAACATCCAACCTATACCCCCTAAAACCAAAGGATCTTGGGAAGAGGAGAAAGGTCTTAAATGGTAGTGACCCCCCCTTTGGTTTCTACCAGAAGAGGGCGTTGGGGCTGACCCAACCATGGAATGGAGACCCCTTGCTCGTCCAAAGAGTATGAATCCAAAGATAGATTCATCGAGAAATATTTGCCTTCAATCAAACTATACCCCAATACAGAATGACCGTTAGAATGATCTTTCTCCAACCTAATCCTTTTATATATTTGGGAATTAGGTTTGTCCCCTATATTTATTCCCTCGCCATCACCCTTGTCAATGAGAGGGCAAGTCGAAGAGGAATATTTGCCCAGAGGTTGAGCACTCTACTTCCATAGGATATCTATATTTTGAAGTGAGTAGGCATGAAATTGAAGAAGCGTGAAACAACAAAATTATTGATAGAAGAATCTTCATGGGTGTGAGGCTCAAGGATGAGAGGGATGGAAATATCGCTTATTCGCATGACCTTCCTTTCCTCGTAGAACCATTCGAGTTGCTTCCCCATATCAACCACCCTCTTAGCTGACCCTTTGTCTGTCTCTTCACTCACTTGCAAATAAGAAGTCAACGTCTCATGGGAATTGCTAATCTTGCACGCACAAGAGGGATACTTCTTGGTTCAACCAATGCTTCTCTTGAAAATATTTCTCACAATCCTTGAGGACGTGCCAATACTGATGGAACTGTGCACAATGAAAGGAAAAACTTTACATAGTCCAATAGCTTAGCGTGAGTCTTATCACCCACCACCAAATCCATTGACTCATAAAAGCCTTGGCTGACATCTAATCCCACCATAATACAAGCAATGGATGTAGCAACAATGTATTTGTAACTGTCGTATGAAATGATGAACTTACCAATGGTATTGCCAATAGCCTTAAGAGAGCAATCCACCACATCTCCATTGATGAGTTTGGTAGCTTAACCCACATAGGGGTGGCAGTGATGAATTCATCCTTTATGGTGAAGCAAGGATGTGATGGTTTGATTGATAGGTAAGTCATATCAAGAAACCACTTCCCTTTCAAAAATAGTAGTAGTGTCCTAATTGAACCTAAAGATGAATCCCATCCACCCTTTGGCCAAAAGATGAAAAATTAGTCCGTAGCCCATAGATGGCTCCCTCTTTGACGTAACCCAACTATTTAAATGAGCCATGGAGACCCTACATCTAAGAATTTTCCTAACTAAATTCCTCCCTACTAGGATCCCATTTTGCGTGACTTGGATATTACTGGTAACAAACAAAGAAATACCACCCCCCCTTAACTTAATCACTTGTCATTTCTTCTTCTTATGGGCCTCCCCAACGAGTGAGCTCACATTGTCCTTCGGACCCTCCTTATGCACATTAGATCATATGACCCTTGCACCAACCTTGATCCCTTTCAACTCCAAATCACCACTGCTAGATTCCTACCGAAGAACAAGTACACCAGCAGAGGAATGATTCTCAAAAGTCCAATCAGATTTTTTACTCCTCCCCTTAGTCAAAGCGTAAGGAGCATTAATGCAATCAGGGTCATCCCCCCAACATGTCCACCATATGTTAGGATTGAAAACTGTCCCCCTCAGATCCATTGATATCCTTTAGATCATGTGCCTAAGGTGCGTTGTATTATCAATGCAAACCTTCACTGCCACCCTTCCATGGGTTTAGCGATGGAACAAAGTTTAGGGGAAGAGACAACGATCTTTGACTCAGACAAAGAGTCTTCTTAATAGTTAATGAGTTGGGGTTCATACTTCATTGTTCCCCCCTGAAGCTTTGGAAGCAGAGAGACATGTTTCTAAACCCTAACTCCAATCCATTTATCCTCCCCTTCAAAATCCAAGTCCTCATTTTCCACCTATCAATGTAGTTATTTTCTAAAGTGTTACGTAGAGTATTAATCATACCTTAAAATATACAACTAATTGTACACCCCAATCTAAGGAACTCAGTCGTCATTTTGGGGTAGAAGCCATTAATTGTGCAAACTACATAGGTAACTAGCAACTTCACCCACACTTAGGCTTTAAAAAATCTAACACTCAAGGAAGCATGGAGTGACATAAAACTAGATGTAAGCAACTTTCATGTGTTTTGCTGTGAAGCATGGGCGCACATTCCTAGTGAGAAAAGAGAATACTTACAACCTAAAAGTGAGAAGTGCATTTTTATTATTTGTTTAGAGGATGTAAATGGTGAACAATTGCTTGTACATAATACAACATAAGTCATTACTAGAAGAGATGTTAAGTTCGATGAAGGTCTCTTAGCTAGCATTCCTGATTGATGTATGTGTCGTCTTTGACCCGTGAGTTATCCTCGATATATGTCCCATCTCCTTTTCCTTCATTTATACCAACCTTTTGTTCTTATTATATGTTCCAATTCATTATTTTCTTTAGATATTGTTAGTGAAGATTAAACGTTAACTCCATATGATCCACCTTGTTATAGATGAATTTGGTCATCCTTGGTCTTATGTGTTGAACTAAGCCTTTACTACATCATATTTAAGAAATATTGATTCTTCATGAGCCTAATTTGGAGTATGCTTCATTGTGCTCACATCTTGCAATGATGCAACTTACAAGGAGCTCACAACTTCTTAGTTATCAATGCACGATCACACTCAAAATATTGAAAATAAAATTAGAAGGCAAAACATAAAAAACTACAACAATTAAGTATACCGACATCCTCACTACCAAGGTAGTTTCAAAGAATAATAAGAATTTGAACATGACCCTTCCATGGTAGCATATGGTAGAATCAATTACATCCATAAAACGTGGTATTGAATAACCATTATGCGACAAGATATTATCAAGGAACAACAACTTCAACTAACTGATGAAGTTAAAATATTGCATGGAATCAAGGAAAAATAAACTATGCAACATTAAACTTAGAACAAGATCGAATATAATAGATATATAATCATAAGGGAAAATTTTAAGAATCCATTATTTTCTTGAAGTGAAGAAACCACAATGAATTTCAGCCATAAAATGTTGGGCGATATTTTTGTAAATAGATTAAAATTTATAAGGATTTGATATTGTTTTAGGAAAATTTGGATGATGTCGAGAGTAACATATTTTTATCAAGTGGAATTTGGGCAAACCTTAAAAAAAATGGAAATTGACGATTTTTTTTGAGAAAAAACATGGAAAATTAGCCCATGGGATCAATTTCATCCATAATATTTTCCTTAATAATAATGATTGGTGACACATAATAAAAATTTGAAGAAATACTATAAATGGTTTCATCGTATACAAAATCCTTAATTACAAGGCTTTGATGATAAATCTTTTTGAAGATGGGTACTCTACTATGGCCCTAATGGAGGTATATTATAGGTGAAATGTACATGTAAATAGTAGGTCGACTTAGTAGTATCCCTAAACTAGAAACGAGCGAGTACAACAAAATTATTACCATACACATGTCAATGATTTTGGGGCTTATTGGTGGGATAGAGTGGTTTTCACTCTTCCCACCAGGGATTAAATCCCAATGAGACATTGGCTTGTTGTGATAAGGATAGAGGGGTAGCCGTCCCCATTTGATTTTGGGATCTGGACTACGTCCTTGTTCTCCAGATGTATCGACCCTTGCTAAGTCATAAGTTATTGGTATATTTGGCTTGCGGGTCGTTGGATACACTCTTGGGGTTATAGTGGTAGTTGCCAGATTTGAACTTGGGCCTAACCTAGGTGATCCCGATGAAGTTACAGATTCCCCATGGTAAAAAAAAATTATTACCATACACATTGATGTATGGATCTCGTGTTTATATGTATTTGTGTTATTTGAGAGTTTTTATCCTAGTATATAAGGGTTTATTGCTCACTCATTATAATCATACTTGCGGTAGTTGTGTCAAGAATCCATATTTGGTGCACATTATATGCATGCAGGTTTTATCATTCTTTAATGTGTATCATATTCATAATAAAATGTCTAAGGTTCCAGTTATTCAATTGCTTTGGAAGTGGCCTTTAATTGCTAGATATATATTGGGGAAGTCAATTAATGAGGTAAAGAATCATTAAAATGCCCATTAGGATGAATATCAAACCCAAGTTTATATAGGCTCGTGTTAATAATACACCAATGCAATCTAGGTAAGCTTGTAAGAGTTACTATTATCCTCTATGACCCTTATTAAATCGCCTAAAAATTACATTATTTAAATTCCACATTCAGTTTTCATCAACCCTCCTAAAATTGATAGCTCAAAATATTCTCTAAATCAGTGTAACCATAATTGAAACTTAACAAAGTTTTTTTATAACTAGGGGAATCGACAACTCAGATTGAACTCATACTCGTAAACATGTGGCTGGTTCTATTTCACTACCATTATACCCCTAGGCATACCAACCCTACCTCACATGCAACACACATGAGTCAGTTAAAATTTGAACTCGTAACTTAACAAGAAATACCTTAAGATTGACATTGAAACTCAACATTACTATTAACATTAAAAATTGCTTAATTTAATAAATATAATTTTTATCTTTTATTTTTTATTTTTTGAAAAGCTAAAATGTAGTTTATATATATAGCAGAAAAAATCATATTTTTGCTATTCATTGATGAATAAAAAGTACAATACTTTCAAAACAATCTTTTGAAACCATGACTATTCAAAACACAAATTCAGGACTGAACATTCCAGAGTGTTCTAAAAGGTTCAAAAGAATTTTGTGGCCCTATATAGCATATCAAAACCATACAAAATCCAAAACTTTAATTGCAGACTTCAAGCTTGAGCAGATTAAAGTCATGGAATTCCAACACATACATACCTTATATACTCAAAGCTTCTAGAGTTTGTGAAATTTAGAGATGAAAAATATTGATAGAGCCATAACCAACTTTATAATCTTCCTCCTATTCTTCCCAAAAAACTAAACCTTCATTTCCTTCCAAGGTTGATTTCGACAGTTCATCAACTAGTTGATTTTGTTCCCTATAAATATGATGAAAATTAATATGAGAGAAAAACTTTGGTTTTTTGAGAATCCTATTGCACCAAGGCATAAGTTCCACCACTTTTAAGTTAAAAACACCTTTCACCCATTTGATAGTGACCCTTGAATCACCATATACCCAAAGTCACGGTACCGAATAAAGAAGCTGCCTTACACAAGCACTAGAGGGTTAGCAACTCAGCTTTCGTATTTGAATCAGTGCCACAATTGAGTTTGAAATTGAATTTGTGAATGTTGTTGATCAATAAAACCACATCCACTGCACAAAGACCATCTTTGGATGCTCCATCAAAAAATCCAACAACACCCTTAAACTGAATCTCCTTCAATACTCTGGTCTTTGCAGTTACCCCACTCTTATTGGTATATTCTTTTTCCAGAGATAATATTTGCAGACAAATAGAGCTTGAGTCCTGTAGATAGTCCTCAAAGATGATGATATTTCTAATAGTCTAGATTTTCCAAGAAATGATAACTAGTAAAGTAAGATAGACTCTACAGTTTTTGTACCATTGTAAAACACACTAATCCAAATTTCCACCTTCCCAGCTTCGAGAAATTTGAAGAGAAAGACATACCTTTTTCCAATTTTCAATCGTGAAACTACAATTTATCAGCATATGATCAACGAATTTTGACTCCTTTTTACATAAAGTGCAGATGCTTGGCCCATTCCAACCTTTTTTTTATAAGATTATCCCAAGTTTTAAGATAATTGTGTAAAGCTAGCCACATAAAACATTTAAACTTCAAAGGGTTTTGCCATTTCCAAACAGTTTATAAATTTTTTCTTGTGAGTCTGCAAATTGTATTAAACTACTGAAACAAAAGTTACATCAAAATTTACATCACAAACATAGTTTTGGGGTGGTTTGAAATAGAGGAGCCACCACCCCAACCAGTCAATACTATGGACTTGTCTTACAAAATATGGCACAAAAACCCATCAGCCGATGGGGGCCAAACACTAGACACAAAATTCATACCGGTGTTGTTCAAAGACACATTAGATAGTAGTTTAGAAAGCAAATTAAAACATAGGAACTGAATATAGCAGGTGGAACCAGTGGTTTGCCGAGTCGGCTTCTGGGTCTTCATCAACAATGAGCTAAGGGGGAGGATTCTCCTCTATGATGGGACATCCCCCTTGGAATCATCATCAACCTTGATGTTTGGCTGCTTAACAGGAAACAAAGAAGATTTTCAGACAAGTACCTCAGTTTTGCGGGCGCGCTTGTTGATAAAAGGCGTGATAGTGTAAGGCGCAGGGAATGGAGCATTCATCATTGTAGCCATCACAGGAAACGATCTCCTATCCAGTGACACTGACGATCCCCTCGTAACATTGCCGCTTCCTCCTTCAACGTTGCTTGTAGTGTAGAGCCCAATGGCTAAGCGTTTCCAAGCTGAAGTCGCATCCAACCTGTTGAGTTGGGTGTCGAGCTCAATTAGTCTGGTATTCGTAGAGAGCACCGAGCTATGTGTGTAGTTTCGATTGCTGACCATTTCCTCCATCAAAGTGCCCATCATATTTTTGATAAGACAATAATGATTAATTTGGCCGCCTCCTCTGCCTCTAGCAAAATGCTCGGTTACCAAGCATGCTTCCCATTCATCAATCAAGACTCTCATAGGCATGGAGACACCGGCCTCATAACCTTCTTCCAGCATCGAACTCATGTCGCGCTGTGCACGACCGCGACCACTGCTACCACAACGAGGGGTACCACGCTGACTCAACATGGTGAGATGAATAGATTGTTGTAGCTTCACGTTTGAGCCCTTACTAACGAGAGCCCGTGGTCTTGACTGTTGGTGTAGGTGAAAGGTCAACTTCAAAGAAAACCAAGCGGACAGACCAAAACCGAGTTGGGAAGAATCTTTGCTAGTAACCAGAGTCCGAGGTCTTGACAGTTAATGCAGGTAAAGACTTGGCTTCAAAGAAAACCAGGTGGGCGGATCAAAGCCGAGTTGGGAAGAATCTTTGCTAACAAAACACGGGAGCATAAGAATGAGCCAAGGGGCCTCCCGTTCAAAACCCTTAAGCCTGCTGGCCACACAAATAAGCTCAGAGGCCATCGAAGGGGAGTTAATGCAGGGGTGGCTCTTCCAACGCCATACGCGACTGTGAAATGACTCTTCCATCACTCGACATGACCGATTGCGCATCGCCGAACGGAGGTATTAACTGTTGAGCCCTTCCTCCATCGTTAGCGAAGGTGACGACCTCCGCGCAGTGAATGTGCTTTAACTTCCACGTAGGGGGATAACGATGGCCCGACATGCAGGGTGCCATGTTACCATCCCACGACCCAAGGCACCCAACGCTGTCAGTTAGACAAGTGGTACCCGCATCCCCGTAAACAGTTTATAATGTTATACAACATAAAATTAAACAATTAAAAAGTATAAAAAATACAAAGTCAACAATAAATTCATCTTTTTATTTTGACATCCGTATTATTATTTTTTAGATGTTAACTAAATGTCTTATTTTTAAATAATACCCTATAAAATGAAAAACTAGTCTAATCCGTCCTAGTCCTCTGAGATCTATTGCACCTTGAGGTGTTTCATCCCTGTCAATTGAGATCTAATACAAATTTCTGTTTAATTTTCTTCCCACCGCAATTTTTTTAAATGCTGTTTCTGACGTTTTCTTCAGCTTTAACTCGATCCAAAGGTATTTTATTTATGATGATCTAAAAGTGGAGCAGAGGAGGAGCTGTGATTCAGAGATTTAGTACAAGGCATGGCCATGTTTTATTCTCTGTTATCTTCTTTCAATCTTTCAATGTTATACTGTTTCTTTCGACGAAGAATTTGTCATCGGTCTTTCATGTTATGACTTTTTCAGGTCACATGCTATGGCGCGAGATCGAAGCTGTCGGGAATACAGGCAGGCTCAGAGAACGTGAAAACAGGGCAAAGTTTACATATTCAAATTGAGAAAGAACCAATGTGGCGACAATAAGAACAGAGATACCAGAGAACTAGCTATCAGCCAGGGCTTTACCGTTCTGGCATTCTCGACAGGGACTCGGAACCCTTGTCGCTTGGCGAAGCTCCATTTATTGGGTGAGCATGGCAGGGAAAGCGAGCCCCGTGACATTGGCCAAACCGCAATCAGATGCCGTATCTAAAGGCTACAGCTTCGCTTCCACTTGGGACCATGTAATCTTTCTCCCCTATTATGCGAGATCTGTAGACTGTCTCTTAACATTTTTCTTTGCAAATTTGCTCTGAATTCGGATAGGGATCTGTAAGAACAAACTTCCGAAAATCTTATTTTCAACCAACTAATCCATGGTATTATGCTAATAAACATGGTCCATAGTCCTAAATGTAATATTATATCTCAAAATAGCTTCTATGATTAATTGTGTAAACTTAAAATTCCTTCTCTTTCTTGCTTGAAATTACATTTCAATTTCCTCTACCGGAATTTCGATTCTCATCGTCCAATTCACAGGATCCGTTCCTCTCAACAATTCAAAAAGTTGTTCCCCCAAGTTGAAGGCTCTTTTTATGGGATCGGTGGAAGATTGAGTGTCCTAGTGATTGCCTAGTGCTTGTGATCCTTTCGAGGCGTTGCCATGATAAGAATCCAAGTTCAAATCCTAGTGGGCATTAGCCCTCAATTATAAATTGACCAAGTTAAACTTCCATATACAGTGTTATTTCAGGTTAATAAAAAAGATTAAAGGCAAGTGGAAGTGTAAACAGATGGAATAAAGAAACTGGCAATGATGTTGCCCTTGTCATTGGTAAAGAGGGTGTCATCAACGCCAAGGACATCGGCAATTAGGGTTTGTAAAAGGAGAAGTTTCCATTACTATCGGTTCTAAAGACAGGGCAGGTGGCATATGAAGGGCTTGTCTAACAATGGGCTCAACGTAGAGTTATCCACATTGACATCATTTTTTGGCAAGACTCCCAATAAGTCGGCTAGTATGCTTTGTTGCTTGTACATCCATATAAGAGTTAAAACAACCTTGTTCCATAGCAACTACAAAAGGAGAAAGTAAGAGTACTATTGCTTGACTCAAAAGATTTAGCGATCAAGAATTGAGGGGTTGTAAAAAAAGATGGAAACATAATTGGCTAGGGAGATGTAATTAAAGATGGAAACATAATCGAAGAACTATTCCCTCTTTCAAGATTTATGAAGGAAAAGGTTGCAGGAGTTCTTGGCAGTAAAGCAGAGTACAAGACAAGAGAGAATGCATCCTAGCTAGGCTTAACTGAGTGCACACTCAAGTGAATGTGCCCTTGCATGCATGACATAGAGAGAGTGCACTCTTACATGGCCATGTGGCTCTTGTGATGGAGTTAACTGAGCTTTGACTGGCCAAGTGGTGTCAACTAGCTCACAACTGCTGAGTGAGGCTAGTTAACTTGGGATGGCTAGTCAAGTGGTGTCAGCTAGCTCACAACTGTTGAGTGAGGCTAGTTAACTTGGGATGACTAGTCAAGTGGTGTCACCTAGCTCACAACTGTTGAGTGAGGCTAGTTAACTTGGGATGACTAGTCAAGTGGTGTCACCTAGCTCACAACTGTTGAGTGAGGCTACTTAACTAGCTGAGCTTAGTTATATGGTCCATAACATGCAAGAGAGGCGCACTTACCTAGTCAATTGGGTGACAACATGCATCAAAGGTGCACTAATCCCTAGAAAAGAGTAGGAGGGCACATTTATTCCTAAAATTAAGGAAAAAGGGTCTCAAGTGAGCCCAAATGACTACATGTACACCAACACCCCTTAAGCCTAACTTAGGTGAGTATGATGCACAAAACAATGGGTCTCGACAATTGTAGCCATGTTAGGTACTCAATTACAAAACTCCTCGAAAAATAGAAAGGGAAATCCCAGTGGGAAGACCCCTCCAAGAAGATAGAAGTGAGATCAACCATGTGGCTGGTTGACAATCTCTAAAAGCTAGAAAAGATGACAAGCCAATGAAGTATCGCTTGATGATGACAGATCATGATCCGCTCCAATGAGTGGGCTAAAGTTGAAATGATGAAGCTGATGCCAATTGACAACAATCAAATCTATTCAAACAACTATAGCGTCGGCCTACCCCAAGATGGCTGAGCTAGTCAGAGTGCTTCTAAAGCATAGAAGCAAACACCATAAAACTCATCAAGTAGTGGTGAATGGAATTGTAAATGTGGCCAAATTAGTCAAGTCAAGAGCAATGAGATGTAAATTTTTAATAACCAGATTTAATTGCAATTTATTCACTAAAACTGGTTAAAAAATTACAACACACTGATTACTAATGCACAGCGGAATAAAAATAAACACTACCATACACAGTTGCACAAGATATTCCCTGGAAACCCCATTCCTTAGGGTAAACCAACAACATATTTTCTTTATTATTTTGTGATTCACAGGAATGCTTCAGCACTTATAGTAACCAAAGACAGACTCAAAACCTCACTCTTTGACTATGGTTCAAACCCTCAATCATTGAAGACAACTCTAGCTTGAGAGAATCCCTCACTCCAAAGCCTTTAAGAGAATCCCTCTCTTAGATTTGATCACTTACTGATCAACCTCCCTCAATGTCTCACTAAATCTCCCTCAGACCTTAGATAACATTCACTTTATGCAAATACCATGGGACACCCAATACCATGGGCCCTCCAATACCATGGGCTAATTGACCTTTTATATAAAGTATTATAAAGGTTACCTTTACAAAGAGAGTTACAATTTGAGGATACTTCCATGTGCTGGACACAAGCCAACGTAGAAGCACCTATCTTCACTACAAACTTCAATGCTCCCTCTTAGTGAGGAAGGTGTTTTGCACCACCCCCAACTTGTCCCTGAAGAAATCGAACTTGCTCTTAGGCAATCCTTTGGTGAGCTTAAGTCTGCTCATCTATGGAAATTTATTAGAGATTCACAACTCCTATTTGTACTCAGTCCCTGATGAAATGATTCCTAATCGTGATGTGCTTTGACCAGTCATGAAACATTGGATTCTTAGAGAGCTTGGTGCAACTTTGATTGTCACAATAGATGACTGCCAGGTCCAACTCCTAATCAAATAACCCTGTGAGCATCTTGTGAAGCCATATGGCGTCACAACTCGCCAAACTGGTTGCCATGTACTCGGCCTCTGCAGAACTAAATGCCATTGACTTCTGTTTCCTGCTGAGCCAAGAATCTTGCCGAGCCAAGAAACAACTCTAAAGCAATACCTTGAGGTGCTTTTTCTATCCACTGCACTGCTTGCCCAATCAGAATCTATGTAGCCCACCAACTGCACTCCATCACCTTGAACCTAGCTGAGTCCATACTCCATTGTACTTCTCAGATACCTAAGGATATGCTTCGTTGCTATCCAGTGCATCATCCTTGGTTCCACCATGTACTGGCTGAGGGTGTTCACAGCAAACAAACATTTGGTCGGGTGTTGACTAGATACATCAAAGAACCAATCAATTGTTTGTACACCGTGGAATCCACCAACTCTGGCTTATAAGCATTTAACTTCTTCAAGTTGGTGTTCATGGGCGTAGTCATAGGCTTGCAATCCTCCATCCCAAATTTCCTCAGAATCTCAATTGCATATTTCCTTGACTAAGGAAAATCTCACCTTCACGTTGCCACACCTCCAATCCTAGAAAATAGTGCATCAGTACCAAGTCCTTCATCTCAAACTCCTTCGCAAGGTCCCTCTTGCATCTTGCTATGAGCTTCTCAGATCCTATTTGAAACAGGTCATCTACGTATTGTACAAGAATGAGTGGATCATCACCAACCAACAGGAAGCATAGGTTAGAATCCGCCTCATTGTTGATGAAGTCCATACTCAACAGATAACTGTCAATCCTAGAATACCAAGCTCTAGGTGCCTGCTTGAGTCCATACAAAGCCTTCTTCAACTTGCACACATGAGAAGTCCAATTTGCTAAAATGGGCTCTAGGGGGAGTGCAAAAGTCATCTCCCAAAAGTACAAAAGGAAACCTAGAAATAAAAGAACAAGGAAACTGTACTTGTTGTAGGGAGCAAACTATAAATACAATCTCAAAAAGTAGAGGAATAAATTGCAAGTAAGAAAAAGATTTGGTTGTTATCATCATTAGAGACAAGATTGACAACATCCACCCTATGAATTAATGTTCTTCTGTCAAACAATGGAGGGGAATCTGCATTGAATGAAACCACAAGTATGTTGTGAAAGGGTTTTTCGTTTCGATGCTTTTGTTCTAACTTTTAACTCCAGAAAATAAAAAAAGAGAATTAAGTTAGACCCAAAATGCAAGAAACTTTTGCTTGTTGGCTACAATGATCAATTTAAGGCCTATGGGTCGATGGATATTCTCACCAATAAAATTACAGTTAGTAAGGATGCCTTTATAGATAAAATTCAGGTTTGTTTCAGTTCAGAACAAATGATTTTACTGGTTTGAGGGAGAAAAATCAGCCCTGTTGAAAGGAGAAATTTCGTGTGTGAAGCACATGAATAGACATATGGTGATTTTGCTCCAAAAGGAGGAGAGGTGCTTGATTCTTCCAAAATATCATAAAGCATATACCTAAATGGTATTACACCATTTTGGAGAATGTGAAGGTGGATAAGTTTTCACAGCCTAGAGAAGAATGGCCATGTGGGAGACTGGTAGGGAAAGGTAAGAATGTTGTTGAGCATATCGGTAATGCTTTAATGACTCTTGTTCTAGATACATTTGATCCTCGATCATATGTTGAATCTAAAAGAAAAGATGAGCGGGAGAGGGCATGTTATTATCGAAACTCACACCCTTACAGATAGAGTCCTAAAGCTCTAGGTATGGTCTTGGTGTAACTAAGAGGCAGTCCAATGTCACGACATCGAACCCTCTTCTGCTCTTTAGGTTGTCTCTTCTCCAACTCAAGGGAGGCTTCCCTAGATTAGGATTGCTAAAGTTTGCATTGAGGTTCAAGGTGAAATGAAGAGATAACTCTAGCAAAATGATATATGATAGTAAATTAGGAAATAACGATGAATGGAATGGAGACTAGTGTCTTATCCATTGGGCAAATGGGGTTGATCAAGCTTCAATGAAGGTTCAAGGAATGATTGGAAAGGGTTAGGGAAACAAGGCTACAAACCCTAGCCACCCTTTAATTGCTTCACAAATCTCATAAATCTACAAAGGGAAAACACTATTGAAGATACTTTCAAATGATTTTGGGGGATATCTTGCAAGGGTAAGGGAGTATATAATCATAGAATGGGAGACATACCACAACCTATCACTTCCAATTGACAACCATCACATAGAAGAGGAAATATACTTCATTAACCCAAAACCATTTTCATTTGAAGACTTAGTTCATAAGTGAAACACGAACAAAAACTAACCATCCAAGAGAGCACTTCGATCCACCATCTAAAAATGAAGCCTATAGATATTCAACTAAGCTCAATGGGATTTCTCCCCAAATCGAATCATGAGAAATAAAGGAGAGAGAAGACCCTTATATAGGTTTTAGCTTATCTTCCTCCTATAATAAAATATGACTAAAAGCTTAGATCTAGCCTAGAGAGGAGCAATGAAACCAAAATACTCCAACTACCACAACAAAATGCATAAAATAAGGTGGTCAAAGCCACATGTACAAGCCTCAAGTCAAGAGAGAGAGAAGTGCCTCCAACAAATGAGGGAATATGCCAAGTAGAATCCAATAACTAGCCTCCAAAGGCTCACCAAGTGAATGCTCCAATAGATAAGGCCCCCAAAGTATGGAATAAGGTGAATGAACCCTAGATCTAGGGTTTGACCACCACTAGATCTCCTCCAAATCCAAACGAGCTCCATCAAACAATCGATGAATATGTAATAAGCTCTCCATAGTAGAATACTACCTCAAAAATGGCATAAAATGATATGTGGGGTACCTTCAAGGTGAACACCCTTCATGAATAAGCTCCCAAAGGTTGAGCATGTTGAATTTTTAGCATTAGCATAAACTTAAAAAATTTGCAGATCTACTTAAACAAATCAGCAGTGCAGTATAAACACATTAATCACATTAGCACACATGGACACAAGATTTTTCACTAGGGAAACCTTCAAAGGACAGAACCCCCAAAAGCATTAATAGCTCATCTTGTAAATGAGATGACTCAGAAAAATTCTTCAAATTTTCCTCAATTCCAGATCTGGAATTTACCACAGTCACAATGAAAATTATCAGTAAAAAACTTAGACTGATAATTTAACCGAAATTTCTAGAAATTACAAATTTTTCCCAAATTAGGGCTTCTTCAGAAAATTGAAGTTTTTCTCTCTCCTGCATAAAAAATATCAGACTGTCTGAAAGACAGCAGACTGCCCGAAAATACTAAACTGCCCGAAAATGTACTTTCCTGTCTGTTGCCCGTTTCTCTCTATTGCCCGTTGTCTTGTTTGGGCAGATCTCTGTTGCTCGAGGGTTGTCAGCCTGCCAAACCCTCATGGGTATGCTACCCGAGGGTTGGCAAGATGCCCAGACCCTCACGGGTAGCATCCCGTGGGCTGAAAGAAGGAGGTCGAGCCCAATATGGGCTGCCCGGAGAATAGAGGCCACCCGAAAAAGAAAGAACCAGAGCTGCCCCAGAAAACGGCTGCCCAAAAATCAGAGGTGCTCGGATCTTGCTGAGGCTGCTCGGAGAGAAGGAAGAGGCTGTCCAGTTGCTCGAAAATGGAAAAAGCTGCCCATAAAAAAATATCTCAGCTGCCCGAAAAAATGAAGAAGGCTACCCATAAAATGGAATGTTGAAGATGGCTGTGCAAAAATGTTGAAGATGGACTTTGCTGATAAAACCCTAGTTGAGGGTTTTAAGATAAGATAGTCTTCTTCACTTGTGAGAGCAAAAGTGTATATATCAAATGAGAAGGCTTGATCTTCTTTTATAGCCTTTGTTCACCTGTAGGTGGACAAGATTTGGAAAAATAAAAATAATAATATTTTTATTCTTTTCCTAATTTCACTTTCACTTTTACCAAAAAGGGTACTTTTATTTTTCCTTTGACTTTTACCAAAAGTCCTTATTTAATTTTGTTTCCACATGTGGTCCTTTTCTTGTGGTACAAAAGTCTTTATTTAAATTGACATTTGACTTTGGCCTTTTTCCAAATGCCCCTATGGTACCTTTTTGATTTCAAAAGTACATCATCATAAACCAAGAGAGTTATTAATGCTTTTACCTCACACATTATGTGACACCTAGATATGGTACTAGGGTAACTTAACCAAGGGTAGCTAATCCTTGGAGAAGCACACAAAGCCCATAGATCAAGGGTCAAAGTGCCACACACATGCCCAGACCCAGTCTAGGGCTTACAATGTCTTCATTCTCCAAGAGAATGGCTACTCAGAACTAAGCCGAGTCTACCAGTCCCAGATTGCTCTACATCATGGTCTCGGACCAAATGTCTACTCAACACAAGGTTGAGTCTACCTAGGGTAGATCTGGGTCTATATCATGGTCCCAGACGAGATATCTACCATTCAATAGAATGGTCACTCAACACTGGGTTGAGTCTTCACCGTGGTCTTGGACCACGTGGCCCCATTCTTCGAAGAGAAGGGCTCTCGATGCTGCTCAGAAAAATCAACCCTCCCTCTCAGCAAGAGAGGCATTCTTTGCCATACCAAGCTTGTCACGAAAGTACACGAACTTTGATGCTGTTAAAGGCTTGGTCAAGATATCTGCAATTTGTTCATCTATACGAATGTATTGCAACTTTAGAGCACCTCTCTGCACTAGGTCTCTGATGAAATGATACCTCATTTCAATGTGTTTCGATTTGTCATGAAACACTGGATTCTCTGAAAGCTTTATGCAACTCTGATTATCGCAATGGATGATCGTTGAGTCAAGCTTTCCCTCGAACAAATCAAATAACAACTTTCTGAGCCAAACTGCTTCCTTGTAGGCATCGCTTGCAGCAATATAATCTGCCTCAGCTATAGTCTGAGCTATGGAACCTTGCTTCCTACTGGACCAAGAGATTATTGCTGATCCCATATTGAAGCAATAACCAGAGGTACTTTTCCAGTCAACTGCACTGCCAGCCCAATCTGAATATGAGTATCCAGATAAGAATACTCCACTGCTGGAAGTATACCTGAGCCCATATGTGATAGTACCCTCCACATACCTGAGTTCATGTTTAGTAGCTACCAAGTGTATGTGCTTTGGATCTGACATGAACTGACTTAGTGCATTCATTGTGTAGCAGATGTCTGGTCTCGTATGCATGAGATAAATCAGGGAACCAATGAGTTGTCTATATAGAGTAGAGTCCACACTCTGTGAACTAGAGGCTGAATCCCGCAACTTTGTCAAGTTGGCAGTCATTGGTACGCTCATGGACTTGCAGTCCTGCATCACAAATCTCTGCAAGATATCTACTCCATACTTTCCTTGCGTGAGGAAGATCTCACCTGGATTTTGCCAGACTTCTAAGCCAAGGAAGTAATGCATCAATCCGAGATCTTTCATTTCGAATTTAGAGGTAAGCTCCCTCTTACACTGGTCTATCAACTGCTCATCACTTGCAAGAAACAAGTCATCTACATATAGAACAAGTATCAAGACATGATTATGAACAACTTTAAAGTACAAGTTAGAATCAGCTGTACTTTTAGAAAACCCCAAACTATGGAGAAATCCATCCATCCTGGCATACCAGACTCTTGGAGCCTGTTTTAGCCCATACAAGGCTTTCTTCAGTTTCCATACATGGGTCTTCTTCCCATGAGTAACAAAGCCTTCAGGTTGTTCAATATAAACTTCTTCCTCAATCTTACAATTGAGAAGGGCTGTCTTTACATCCATCTGATGTAGCTTCCATCCAAAAACTGCAGCAAGTGAAATGATGGTTCTGATTGTAGTGTACCTGGCAACAGGTGCAAATGTCTCGTCATAGTCAATGCCTTCTTTCTGAGCGAAGCCACGAGCTACGAATCTTGCTTTATACTTCTCCACATTGCCATCTGCGGCATGCTTGATCTTATAAAGCCATCTGGAAGTCACTACTGACTTTCCTGCAGGTTCGGGAACAAATTGCCAAACATCATTCTTCATGATTGACTTATGCTCTTCAATCATGGCATCAACCCATACTTGTTTACTTGTTGCATCTTTGTATGAAGAAGGTTTTGAACTGATAAGCTGACTCATAAGATCGGAGTACTTCTGCGGTCTTATGCTTTCTCTGAAAGTCCATGGAGGAGCTTTATGCTTCTCGGTTTCTTGTACTGTCTCTCAGTACCAAGCAGGTCTCCTTTTGGAAGGAGGAACTTCAAGTAGTTCTTCTAGTGGACTTTCAATGTTCTCAGGAACATCTGGAATTTGATCATCAAATTCCTCTTCCTCCCTCTGAATTTCTGAATATGGAAACTCAAGTGGGGCAACTGTATCTTCCGATGAAAGCTCTAGTGTTTTACGAAACACCATTTCCTCATGGAAGATCACATCTTTGCTGACCTTAATATGCCTTTGTCCAGGTATATATACTTGATAAGTGTAATGTTCCCAAAAGCGACATGCATGCAAACCCTAAAAGTGAGATGCATGCAAACCCTAAAAGTGACATGCATGACATCTAAGCATTATTTAATGATGCATGCATCCAATTAAGTCTCCATGCGCATGCATGCAAGTCAATTGCAAATTAGAAGTTAAAGAGACCTAATTAGGTCAAAAGTTAGGGTTTTCGCAGTTGAAAGTTATAAAAGAAAGATAAAGTGAATGGAGACTTTACTTTTGGATTATTATTGATTTTGGAGCTCTTGAGTAGCAGCACAGTGTGCGGCTACAACAGTTGGGGTTGGAGACAGCGTCTTCAGCTAACGAGATTTCGGCAGTGAGATATCTGCCCTAGTCTCCTTCAGGATAAACCATCTAGGTTTGTCATCGTGTCTATTGCATTCATCATTATCCAGTGTTCTAGTATATGTTCAAAGGTTATTTGCAGGTTCATCCGTACAGCTGGGGCATTTAGCTAGGAAACCCTAGTCATTCACCAGGACTCTAGATCACCATATTCTTTCGCATGCGGCCTGCATCCTCGCTGATAGGATCACTCTATTGCATTGGGTGATTATCATCTATCATATTGTCCATCCAGGGCAGCTAGCAGCAGTTTATAGGGTTGTGGGGGCGTGAGCAGCAGACTGGGAGATCAATTTGCTAGGGCATCTGGAGAGGTCAAAACTCTTGCATGCTTCGGCCATCCTTTCCGGCATGGACGCACCTTCCTTCCGACTTATTTTTAGCTGAAACTGACCATCCCTTCAGCAAAAACGTCACACTTGTTTGATTCAGCCATCCGAGGTATTGCAGCAGAAAACAAGGTCATTTCTTCATCAGCTTAGCTCATCTTGCATGCGTATTTTCTCTGGAGCATATTTAGCCGGCTTATCAGTGGTAAGTGTTCGTTCTATCCTGCAAACCATAACCCTAATTTCAACTATAAAATAGGGAATTTTTGCATGGCAGTTTGCATGCTCTCTTGTTTCAGTAAATTTGCATAGAAATAGAAAATATCAGGATTTGGGATATTATAATAAGCCTTCGAGCAATCATTGTACCCAACAAAGATACCTTTCTTACCTGAGGGATCTAGCTTAGCCCTCTTTTCTTTCGACACATGAACATACACAGGAGTACCGAATATCCTCATGTGATCAACTGCAGGTTTCTTCTTGGTAAAGACTTTTTCAGGAGTTTTTTCACCCAAGATAGCATGTGGGCTTCTGTTCTGAATGTATACTGCAGTTCCGGTAGTTTCAGCCCATAAAGACAAAGGAAGATCTAGATCAGTGATCATGGCTTTAGTAGCCTCACAGATCGTTCTATTCTTCCTTTTTGCAACCCCATTTTGCTGGCGGTTGTAAGGCACTGTCAGCTCTTTCTTGATTACTGCTTCTCGACAAAAATCATCAAACTCATTAGATTCATACTCACCTCCGTTATCTGATCTCAAGATATGAATGTGCCTGCTAGTCTGATTTTCAATCAGTGTCTTGAACTCTTTGAACCTGTCAAAGGTTTCACTCTTGGCCTTAAGGAAGTAAATCCAAGACTTTCGAGAGTAGTAATCAATAAACAAGACATAATATAAACACCCACTCAAGGAGGATGAAGACATGGGCCCACAAATGTCAGAATGAATCAAATCCAAAATGCCTTTAGATCTACTCTTCCTTTTGGGAAAGGATTTCTTAGTGTTCTTACCTAGAGCACATCCGTTATAGATTCCTTCATGTTTTGGAGAAACTTCTGGCATACCTATGACCATCTTCTGCAATCCTGGGAGAGCTGTGTAGTGAAGGTGTCCAAACCTTCTATGCCAAAGTTCACAAGGATCAACTGAGTGATGTACCAAAGCACGAGTGGAGACTTTGGAAGCCTTGTAAAGGTCTCCTTCTCGAACCCTAATCTGTACTACAGAGTCTAGATCTGTGTCCTTTGCCCATAAAAAGACCTTCTTGTCCATAAAGAGGACTCTATGGCCCTTGTCTTCTAAACCAACAACAGATAAAAGATTCTTCTTTAAACCAGCAACATAAAGAATATCATCTATATGAAGAACAGTACCTGAGTCAAGTTGAAGTGAAGTTGAGCCAACTCCTTCAATCTTGTAAGTGGAGTCATCTCCAAGTTCTACTTGAGTGGCGAACTTCTTCTTTCTGTAATTGGTATGGTTACCACGCTTACTTGTCATGTGCTTGGAGGCACCACTATCCACCAACCAAGAAGTGAAGCAAGTCGAGAAAGAACCAGTTAGAGCAGAAATCAAATAGTACTCTCTTCTAGGCTCATCAGTTTTATTAGCCTTGGTTTTCTTCTTCTTCTTTGGTTCTTCATCTTTTTCTTCCTCTGCTTCTGCAGCAGATGCCTGAAACCTTCTCTTGGATTTCTTCTTGTTTTTCCTGCAGTCTCTAGCATAATGTCCAAATTTGTGACAAGTATAACATTCAATCTTAGACATGTTAGAAAACTTACCCTGAGGTTTCTTCCCTTTTTTTTGCTGAGGGAAAGGTTTCTTGAACCTTTTTGTCTTTGCTGCAAGTGCAAGGTTATCCTGCTTGATTACCTTGTCAGTGTTCCTTGCTTCTTCTTGTATGCAATCATGCCAAAGCCTTTCAAAGGTTGGCTGATTTTCTCGTCCACAGACGGATGCCATGAAGGTTTCCCAAGAGCTTGGGAGACCATCAACCACTGTTTGTACAAGATCATCATCATCAACAGTAACACCAATAGCAAGGAGTTGATCTCTTACCTGTTTAATCTTGGTGAAGAAGGAACCAACACTTTCATCTTTGTTCAGCTTCAAAGTTCGTAGCCTCTTCTTTAAGACTCTCTTTTGACTGGGAGCCTTCTTTTCATAGAGGTTTACCAATGTATCATAGCATTCTTTAGCAGTCTTCAAGGATGCGATATTAGGCATCAATTCTTCTTTGATAGAATCATAAATAACTCTTCTAGCCTTACCTTGCTTCCTCTTGTAGGCAAGCCTACCAACATTTGTAGTTGGCTCTTCTGTGACATTAAGAACTGAAGAAAATCTGACTCAAAACATCAACATCTCATTGTGACATTTGGTCAAACACTTCACATGCAAACTAGATTTATGTTCATCAGAGTTATGATTTATTTCAGACTGAAAAATGTAAATCTACAGATAACTTGAACATAAATACTCATGCATGCACCCAAATGAATCTAGCTGAAGATAAAAATACACATAAGAACACTGAGAAATTTAGGGCCAAGCCGAGGGCAAAAACCCTCACCTCTGTGAGGTAAAACCCAGAGAGAAATTTTATTTATGAGAGAAGATCATTTTCAGCAGAGATGTCAAACTAGAACTTTCTGAAAAATACATTGGGAGATGTGCCTCAAGAAATAGAAATAAAATACCAGCCAAATACTGCTATACGGCCCCTCTTAGCTTGCAAATTGTCTTGGAAAATGTGCCATAAAAAATACCTTGATTTCTGTGCTAGAAAACTTCAGCAAACTGTATGGCAGCCTCCTCGATTTCTGTGCAGCAAGGTACAGCACTTTCAGAACAGCAATAAATGTGTACGGCTGTCCGTACAGTCTGTACTATACGGCCTTGTACGGTCCTCCTCAATTTCTGTGCAGCAGCAAAACAAAACCCTCTTAATTTTTTGTGCCCTAGCTCATTTCTCTTTTCCTCTTGCTGAAAATGTCTCTCTTCTTCACACGTGTGAGGATGCTCCTTTCTTCTTCTCACGTGTAAACCCTTTTCTCTCTCCCTTGGATTGTCTTTCTCTTTTCCCAATGCTTCATTAAATAAGTGAAAACTCACTTAGAAATCCTAACTAACTGAAACCCTAACCCTAACTTACTTTTCAAGGGTCAAGATTAGATTAGATTAGATCTAAGGGTCTTTATTAAATGCACATTAAATGTCACTTTAATCATTTAATGTCATTTATTACATTCACATTATTTAATAAAGTCACTTTTTATAATATAAAGTGAACTTAGGAAAATACAAAAACTATGTCCCCACCAAGACACTACAAAAACGGTGAAGGACCTACTGAGTTACAATAAAAATTAACACTCCCTCTTAACGAGGAAGGTCCTTAAAAAAAACAAGATCTATGTCACTTTCCTCTTTCGTCTGCTGGAACTCCCTCTTGCTCCTGAATCTGGATCTGTGACCTGTAGCTCACTCTAAATGCTTTGTAAGAATCTGCATCTTCTTCAACATCCTCCTGCTCAAGTCCCTCATACTGGTTGAGTCTTCTACCAGTACTCACAAGAGAACTACTGTCCTCAGGAAATTGAATAATAGGCGCCACTGCAGTTTCCCCATCTGTTCTGGACCCTGAAAGCCATCCAGAACACGGATATACATTAACTCCTTTTAATGTATATAAACTCTCTTTCTGGCTACCAAGCAGAATGGTGCCATCCACATCTCCAACAGGAATTAGGAATACGTGCTCCCTCTTGAACAGTACTCCAAAACCTTCACTCTCCAGAGCTGAGACTGAGATCAAACTTGTTCTCAGTTCTGGTACAAACAGAACCCCATGCAAGTCTAGGGTTTCACCAAAGAATAACTTGAATCGTACTGAACCGATTCCCTTTACTACTCGAACTGTGTCTCCTTGCTGAACAAAGTGACTCGAACCTATCTCTGTGACACTCATGAACTTGCTCAGAGTGTCAGTCATGTGCTTGGTCGCACCACTGTCAATGAGCCATTCATGATCAAGAATATTTCTGCAGCTGCCAATACTGGGTGCTATAGACACAAGGGCAAAATCTTCCTCAAAAGTCTTTGCAAAATCTGCTACAGCAGCCTGAGTTGAAGATTCTGACACTGAACCTCTGCTCTTCCTCTTCTCAGTGTTTGGACACTGAGATGCATAGTGACCAAAAGTGTTACAAGCAAAACACCGAACCTTACTGAGGTCCTTCTTCTTCTTCGCTTTCCCAGCAACAACAAGAGCTACATTTTCTTCTCCACTCGGAGGGCATTGAAGAATCCCCTCTCTTGATTCTTCTTGAACAAAGTCATCCCACAATCTTGTCCAGTCTGGTAGCTTATCTCTAGCCACCACCCCTTTTACAAAGGAATGCCATTTAGTGGAGAACCCGTTAAGAGCATGTCTCACAAGCTCTTCATCTTCTACTTTCTCACCGGCTGCACCCAGTTCATCTCTGACCTGAGTGATCTTGGTGAGATAAGTAGTCACTGAATCAGTCTCCATCATCTTGGTATTTCTCAGCTTCTCTCTAAGAACTATCTTCCGGTTCTGGTTCTTGCTCTGATATAAGGTACACAAGGAAGCCCACATGTTAAACACATATGTCTTCCCATAAATAAAAGGGATCACATGATCCTTGATAGAATCAAAGAGAATCTTCTGGGCTTTGATGTCTCTTTTCTCAAACTCAGCCTTCTGTACAGCATCTGTGGGAACTACAACAGTAGCTGAAGCTCCCACAATATCCCATAATGCCTGCTCTTTGAACAATATCGTGATTCTTTCTTTCCATGGACTGAAGTTACTGGATCCATCTAGTCTGTCCTCGTACCTCAATCCTGCTGCTGCCATGATGCTTGGACTGAGTGTTCCACTTGCAAGACCCTCTCTTCTATGTTCTACACAACATGTACAAAGTCTTCAGCAACCTTGCTCTGATACCATGAAGAAAATCTGACTCAAAACATCAACATCTCATTGTGACATTTGGTCAAACACTTTACATGCAAACTAGATTTATGTTCATCAGAGTTATGATTTATTTCAGACTGAAAAATGTAAATCTACAGATAATTTGAACATAAATACTCATGCATGCACCCAAATGAATCTAGTTGAAGATAAAAATACACATAAGAACACTGAGAAATTTAGGGCTAAGCCCAAGGCAAAAACCCTCACCTCTGTGAGGTAAAACCCAGAGAGAAATTTTATTTATGAGAGAAGATCATTTTCAGCAGAGATGTCAAACTAGAACTTTTTGAAAAATACATTGGGAGATGTGCCTCAAGAAACAGAAATAAAATACCAGCCAAATACTGCTGTACGGCCCCTCTTAGCTTGCAAATTGTCTTGGAAAATGTGCCATAAAAAATACCTTGATTTCTGTGCTAGAAAACTTCAGCAAACTGTACGACAGCCTCCTTGATTTCTGTGCAGCAAGGTACAGCACTTTCAGAACAGCAATAAATGTGTACGGCTGTCCGTACAGTCCGTACTGTATGACCTTGTACGTTCCTCCTCAATTTCTGTGCAGCAGCAAAACAAGACTCTCTTAATTTTTTGTGCCCTAGCTCATCTCTCTTTTCCTCTTGCTGAAAATGTCTCTCTTCTTCCCACGTGTGAGGATGCTCCTTTCTTCTTCTCACGTGTGAACCCTTTTCTCTCTCCCTTGGATTGTCTTTCTCTTTTCCCAATGCTTCATTAAATAAGTGAAAACTCACTTAGAAACCCTAACTAACTGAAACCCTAACCCTAACTTACTTTTCAAGGGTCAAGATTAGATTAGATCTAAGGGTCTTTATTAAATGCACATTAAATGTCACTTTAATCATTTAATGTCATTTATTACATTCACATTATTTAATAAAGTCACTTTCACTTTATAAATATAAAGTCACTTTTTATAATATAAAGTGAACTTAGGAAAATACAAAAACTATGTCCTAGATTGGTCTACATCATGGTCCCGGACCAGATGTTTACTCAACACAAGGTTGAGTCTACCTAGGGCAGATCTGGGTCTATATCATGGTCCCAGACCAGATATCTACCATTCAACAGAATGGTCACTCAACACTGGGTTGAGTGTTCATCATGGTCCTGGACTAGGTGGTCCCATTCTCCGAAGAGAAGGGCTGTCGATGCTGCTCAGAAAAATCAACAGAGCACTACATGAATCAAGCTTGAAAAGGTGTTCAAATGACCAAGTAGATGATCTCCAAGCAACACGTGACACGCCCCATCGAAATGCCATAAAGATGCGTGCAAACTATCCTTCCTGAGAAAACATCCCCTCAGTCAAGGCTAGGAGCAAGTCACGATATCCAAGGCCCACTTATGTGGCTCTCCAAGAGAATGCTCCATCAATAAAGCATGAATTGGTGTGAAATAACCTAAAAAAGGTGGACACTCATCAAGAAAGATCAATAAATAATGGCACATGTGAGTGTAGAACAAATCATTTGTAGTCCCAAGTGTGCAAGTGGTTGCATCCATAGAATTGGGAGGCCACCAATCAACAATAAAAGCATCCAATCCAAGAGAAAGGTGACATAATAATTAACCAATTCCATGAGGAGGGGATAGCCCCTTCTCCAAGCAATGGAAATGCCTCCACATGTGCCAAAGGAGAGAGAAACAAGGGGAGTGTTTTATACATAATGATAGCCAATAGTGCCAGGATGTCATCCATGTGTCTAGGAGAAAGGGCACTCTAAGTGAAACCAATCATAAACCATCTGTAAGTGCGAAAGGTGCCAAATAATCTAGAGTGCTCTATACAAAATGTGTGTTATACCATCATACATGTGTTAGAGTGAGGGTGTTCAATGGAAAACTAATAACAAAGTCTCCCCAAACATGAAACATGCCACTTGGACTAGATTACTCTAAGGGAAATTAACTATAAGCAATCCATTAGTGCAAACCATATCCAAAGAGCTGGAGCGCTTCAATGAAACCCAACTCTAAGTCACTTTCAATCACAATCCACTAGAGTGCTCCAGTGCACCAATAAACCATGAGCATCCATCAATCCATCATCAACAAGGGCATCATCACAGCATGAGGCATAACTCTAGCATCAAGAACCCAAGGCATAAATCAGCTCCATCAACCTGTTAACAAGCTTGTGTGATGAAAATCAAACATGTAGGTCAACATACAATATCTGGAGTAACATGGCCATGAAGGCTGAGTATGATTCACTCATGAAGAGCAGCACTTAGGATTTGATGGAGTTGCCTCTAGGTAAGGAATCCACTGTTTGCAAATTGGTTTATAGGATAAAATATAAAATGGATGGTTCCTTGGATAAATATAAGGTAAGGTTGCTTGCAAAGTTTTTTATACAAAAAGAAGGGGTGGACCTGTTACCGTTCAAACTAGCAGGCTGGGCTTGCTAGTGAATGGAAATCACATGAGAGACTTGAACTGCTGTCACCTTTGTTCAGTCTCTCCACTTCTTCAGGATCAAGAGTTACCCCAAGGGGAGAGCCTTTTGATGTACCTGTTACCATAGTTATACGAATACCTCCAAGCAACTTATAGCATAGATCGGTGCCTTCAATGGAGTCAAAAGTGAATGAAGAAAACACACTAAAGAGGTCAATTTAGTTGAGTACTAGGTCGATCAGATATTTGTCCAAATTAATTATTATAAGTAGCCTTTTGATGCAATTGTTTGGTCATAGATAGCTTTGACCCTTAGAAACAAAACTTATCCACCAAGTAGCGATTTTAGCACAGCATCGTTAGCATCAAATAACAAGGTGCCATATACGAACTATAACATAGGCAAGGAGATCAATCTATAGTCTTCATTGAATAATCATATCCTTACCATCAGACTTTAGTGTTTTTAGTTAACCAAATAAGGGTATGCAACTGTTATAACCAGTGTGGTGTCAAAATCTGTTATTGTATTGACAGTCACTTGTTTAAAAAAGAGTGTTAATACCAGCATTTATTTTTGGCATTAAGACAACCCTCAAAAGCTAAGTCACATGACACGAGGACACGGGACACGGAGGACACGAAAATATGAGTATTCGACACGAGACACGACGACCCAGAAATAGGACACGGGGGACACGTTTTATATATATATTAAAAAATTATATATATATATACGTTTTATATATATATTAAAAAATTATATATATATTAAAAAAATACATAAAGATCTACATTTTTTAAAAACTAGAAGTATATACAATGTACATCAATCATAATATCATTCAATTGAAATTTGACAATGATGAATCAGTAATAAAATTATCAATGAATCATGAACTTTGAACCATAAATTGCATATTTGATATTTCTCATTAAACCACAAAAATCAAAATGTATTACATAGATATCAAGAGAATGCCATCGACAAATACAAAATAGAGTAGATACTACTTAGTACCAAGTCTAGTATCTACTGTACTACTAGATACAAAATGAAAATACGAAATAGCCACAGGTAAGAATATCATAGCTCATCAATCGTACTAGCCATTGTCAATCGTCTTCCTGCTCCTCCATGCCAAAATTAACATTACTGTCATAGCTCTTTTCTCTATCCTCCTCCTCCTTTATACCCTTTTTGACAGGACACATGTCCAGAAATCAGGACACATTCCTGGCAAGTGTCCGACACGTGTTGGAAAGTGTCCAGATTTTGGGACACGAAAATTATGGTGGCGGACACGTATTAGGGCAAGTGTCGTGTCTGACATGTGGAATACGGGACACGGGCCCTATTTGGAAGTGTCCTGTTACTTAGCTCAAAAGTCTGCACTTTATCAGCACTATAGAACCGCTACTTTTAGTGTAAAACAGTGTAAGGACAAGTCAATTAATTGTGCATATATATGGTCATACATTTACCACCCAGTATTAGCATTCAATTGACAACGGCATGCTTCAACAGTGGAACAAAATGCAGATAATAATCAGCACTTCAGATCATCATTAACATTTGTCTAATTCACAACAATTATCATTAGCAGCTGTACTTTATCAACAACGAAGGCAAGCAAGCTTCTAACTTGAAATAATAAATGTGACTATACTTAATCATAAAGTAGACTGTGTACTGGTACGGTGGTCTGTTAGAGCAGCAGTGGCTGATTTGTTTGAGTGCCTGATCAAACTTGCCTTAGCCAAAGATAGTCCTTTCAGGCAGGCCGAAATTATTCTACCGCTGGCAAATGATAACCTGTAAACCCTAACCTCTGTGTTGACTGATTTTTTGCAGGTCGTTAAGCAGGTTTAGGGCAGCAGACAGGAAAAAGGGTGACACCTTAGGGTTTAGAAGGGAAAAGGGGTAGGGCGAGTTAGGTTATGGAGGTGAAATTTGAAAAATTTAAATATTTTTCAGTTTTCTAAATTTTACCATTTTTTTAGGGTTCGTCTGATTTTTAGAATGCAGACCTAATTTAACCATGCAATACAAGTAATTTATACACGAAATGCTTGAAATTGATAAAAACTACAAGATTTTTTTTTTTAAGTGTCACTTCAAACCCTAGGCCATGAGAGATGGGTGACTAGCTTCCCTCTTGGAATATTTTTCCAAGGCTCACAAATTAGGGCTTCCAACAACAACCTCTAGGGTTTGTTGGAGGAGCTTAATAAAGTTAAAATTCAGAGATCCAAGGCCCTACAAGGGAAAACTCCTTCAAGAGGACGCTTTCTACCATACAAATTTGACAAAAAGCTGGTAAGAAACCTTAGATCAGAAAAAATGCAGTAGTCCACCACTATTCAATCCATCAAGAAGCATAAACTCACCAACTTTTAATAAAGAAAGATCAAGAAAGAAGCCCTAGATCCTCCTTGTGCTTGTGTTAGTCCAACAATGTTAGCATCAACCTTGCATGTGCATGAAACCCTAAAATTCATCCATCATTTCACCACAAAGCCAAAGAACAAAGACTGCAAGAGGTGCATCACTTTAGAGAGGCCAAGAAGGGTGAAAAAGTAACATAATGATGTTTTATCCCAAGTCTCGTGTTTTACAAATGAAAAATGAATGGATATTTATATCCATTTTAGCACAAGATTAAATTTTTATCAAGCCTACAAGTTTTAATTTGTCAATTTAAAATTAAATCAATAAAAATACTAAAATAAGACAAAATTAGAGAATGTCACCCATATGTTGGGGATGATGAAAAATGCTAAAATAAACAAGCCAAGGCCTCACTGTGATGGCAAGAGTGAGCCTAAGGAGGACGTCATAGGGTCGACTGGTCAGAGAGGGTCTAAACAGCTGCATAGAAAGGCCAAAGTGGGGTATGAGAGGGGTGAAAGGCTAGGGATGACCTCCCTAGATGAAATATAATCACCCTCAAGGCAGAAAAAACGTGTTGGTCATGCGATCCAATGGTCCACACCTGGAAGCCTTGGACACCAACCCCAAGGATAAAACCCCCACAAAGGGCAGTCAGCGATGCCACTAAGCCATAGTACTTCCAAGAGCAAAACCAAGGGGCCCGACCATGGCCAACCATACACGGACAGTCCCACACTTGGCTTTTCAAAATTTTTTAGCCCTTATCTACCAAACGACCGACTGGAACGCTGTAGATTGCAGAAGCGTAACAGGACCATAGAAGACTTTTTCCTCTACAACAAAGCTGGCCACAATTAGATTGGTTCTAGCCATGGTGACTTGCTTTGGTTAGAAACTTTATTAGATAGATGTACAGAGGGCCTACCTCAAGGGATATTTGTCGGAGGCAGTATATACTTATCAACCATAGGGATTCCATGTTGCTGGTAAAGAGCATCTGGTCTGCAACTTGGTAAAGGCTCTTTACATGTTGAAGTTGGGCCCAAGGGCCTAGTATATTAAAATTGTTAAACATAATGCTCTGGATTGAGGAGTTCTTTTGATCCAAATCTTTATGTCAAAAGCTCAGATGATGGCATAATTATTTTGGTGGTATATGTAGATTATTTGATCATCATAGGGAATGAAGCCAATGCAATTCATGGGGTAAAATCTACATTATACTGCTTTTCACATGACTTATCTTGGTCTCTAGCATTATTGCCCAGATGTAGAATTTTGGCAAACTGATAGTAGTGTGTCTCTCGAACCAATGATGCCAAGTTTGTTGGAGAAATTTAGAATAGCTAAATATAAATTAACATCCTACACATATGCAGGTTAAGCTGAAATTATTGGCCAACATTGCTCAAGACTGGCTAGTAAGTCATTATACAAACAATTGGCAAGCAACCTATTATATCTTTCATCAACAAAGTGAGATTTGTGTTTTGCATTTTCCAGATTTATTGCAGATCCAAAAGATGAACATTGGAATGCAGATAAGAGGATTTTGAGATATATTCAAGGGACTTTGAAGTTTGGCATCATGTACAACAGAACATGGGATTTCTGGTTGACAGGTTTTACAGATTTAGATTGGGCATGTTTAATTGATGACAAGAAAGTTACCAAAAATATATCTTTTCAGCCTTGTTATAGGTGCAATTTCCTGACAATAAGAAACCCAAAAATGTGGTGCTGTCATGATCATCCTCTGGAACGCTGATTTGCAAGTAAAACAATCGAATCAACTCTACTTTACAGTGAATGAAAATGTTCTAAAGCTGGCATTGAATCGATTGTTTGATGAATGAACAAAGCATGTGGATGTGCATTGGCAATACATTTGGCATCTTGTAGATAACGGAGAGAGCGAACTGCAAGATTGTGTAACTCAAGCAGACTGCAGACATTCTCACCAAGTTGCTTTGGCTAGATAAGTTCATAAAATTAGAGATAAGCTTGATGTATTGTAATGGAATATTAATATAATGATCATATTATTTATATCATTTTGAATAGATTAATTAATAACAAGCAAGTTGCATTTATAATAAGCTAAGTCACATGACACGAGGACACGGGACACGGAGGACACGAAAATACGAGTATTCGACACGGGACACGACGACCCCGGAAACAGGACACGGAGGACACGTTTCATATATATATATAAAATTTTAAATTTATATATATATATAATTTTAAATANTATATATATATATCAAAAAGTATTGATCTCTGTTTGTATAAAATGTGAGCTGTAAACCGCCTTGGAAATGCCAGTTTATGCTTGAATGTGTTACAGAACTTAA
>LPNX010836697.1:139057-188731 GCA_001517045.1 Pseudotsuga menziesii | reverse complement strand
TATTGTTTTTCTGAGTGTACATAATTTTGGGCAGCGAGTTTATATGTCTGGGCATTTCCTTCAATGAGAACACATTCATTATAAATTATAATTTATTTGTATGCTGATGGGAATGGCAAACTTTCAGATCTGGAACTTCTCGATATGGCAAACTATGATATCAATATGCTATGCTATGATTTGGAGGGTATCATGTATGATATGAATAATGAACCAAACGGCAAACTATGAACCAAAACCCACTCCATAAATACTCATACATAATTTGAATCTTAAATCTCGCAGAGTTTTGTTGCATGCTTTAGATTTTTGCAGTAATGTATAGAGTCTAGACTTGTTCAGGTTACTACAATGATTCAAACTTTCAAAGTTCCCATGCCTAGCTGTGTTTTCCATGTCTAATGACTCTAATCTGATTTTCCCAGATCCTCAGAGTTTACAACAGTTGTTCTTGCTTTTATAGTAAGTGGGTAGCAAATTTATGTTCAACTGGCTGTATTGAATGTATGGTGGAAAGGCGTTTCTGATTTGCTGAAATGAGTATAATATTCTAAAGTTTCTTATCTTACATGTTAGCTCACGAGTCACATACAATAGATTTCTGATTTTTTGTCTATTGATTTTACTAATGTATACTCTTCCTCCTGCACGATACCCTTGAAATGTCTATTGATTTTACTAATGTATACCCTTGAAAGTTTGAAACCACAAACCACAACCCTTGAAACCACAGAAAATGTTAAAAAAAAATACACAAAATTCATTTTTTATATGCCTGAAATTCATTTTTTATAGGACACGTGTCCAAAAATCGGGACACGCTCAGGACACGTGTCCGACACGTGCCAGATGGTGTCCTGATTTTTGGACACGGAAATTTTCGTGTCCGACACGTATTAGGGCCGTTTTCGTGTCCGACACGCAAAATACGGGACACAGAGGCATTTAGGACGTGTCCTGTGACTTAGATAATAAGTGACTTATATAATCAAAGTCACTTAATTCTTGGTGATTCATTTTCCCATAGACTCTTGATGTTTCATCTACTTGACTTATGGTGTACAAAAGAATTTTGAGCATATTGGAATAAGAAACATTCATGCGTTGGCCTGTTTCTCAGCAATATTTCTCTGTTGAGAAGGATGGAAACCGAAAACATCAAGCTCCACTCTGAGGTAACTGATGTGAAACAGCTGGTTTCTGAAATGAAACATCAAGAAAACATACACTTGCAAAACCCACTTACGGACTCCCCCACTCACCAATTTGTTATCTTGAACATAAAAAATTTGCAAGAAGAGATGAAATAACATCAGGTCTTATTTAAACAGGAAACAGAAACGCAACAAGAATCCTTGACTCTTGGGTTCAGGTGGTTCAGAAAAGGGAACAGCCCCCCCTCTTGTCAAGGTGGAGGAGGTGATAGAAGTTAGGTTGAGTGAAGATCGCTTCTGCTGGACCCAGGAACTTAACCTCATAGTAGTAAGTACGTGGGCTCCTGCCCACCTCGATGGACCCCCTATTGATAGGCACCTCCTTCCTTCACAACACCTTGGACCGAAAGGACATTGGTATCGAGCGTGCTTGGACGTGCACCAACTCCACACTTTTCATCCATTTCAGAGCAGCAGGCGTCTGACTTTAGGCTCTTAAAGCCAAGTAGAGGTTGTTCTCCCTCCTTGGCAAGATATTTCTAGATGTGGACCTCACTACATCCTAGGTCATTGAGTTGAAAGGTGCTAGGAAATTGGCAATCATTAAAGATCTTCGGGCCATTAGTCGGGATTCCCCTTGTTAAACTAGTAGCAACAAGGTCGGTCTTCCTGCATGCATGTGTTCTTGCATTTAGAAGACTTAAATTAGGAAGCTATTTGTATTTAATTTACTTTTCCTAAGTTTACTTTGGAAAATAATTTAAAGTGATCTAAATTAACTTTAGTGAACCACTAGTTAAAGTGAAAGTGAAATTAGGGTTTTTGCTCTACCACTAGTTAAAGTGAAAGTGAAATTAGGGTTTTCGCTTTACCTAAAGTTATAAACGAGAGATCAATTGGTGGAGAGAACACACACACTTGTATTCTGACAGAGACAGGATACCGACAGGGAGAGAAAATCAGACAGAGGATTTAGCTGAGAAGATGGAGGAGCGAGCAACAGGATCATCGAGCTTCGTACAACTCGGCCGTACACTCACACGGGAGGGTGTTGAGGTTTAGCTGGGATTTGCCCAGTGATTCTTTCGGGTACTGCATTCGGCAGGTTTGGGTGAATTTGCAGTGATTGTAAAAGTTCCATATTTTTTCATAATAAAATTTATATTTGATTGCTGCACCGGTTTTCCCATCTTGGGTTTTTCCGGGGGTTTCTGTACCCAAAATAATAGTGTCAATATTGTGATGTGATGTTGTGAGTTATTTCTCAGTTTTATATTCCGCTCCATACTGTAAAAGATATTCATGTGTGGTTATCAGTTGATATTTTGCATGCATTGTTTAGCCCTAGTTGAATATTAAAGGAAAATTTACATGGTATCAGAGCTCTGGTGAGCTAAAGCTAAGAGATTTGCAGCAGCAGTGATAGATCAGGGGCAGATCTATAGGAAGACACAAACCTAGACTTCCAGATCTAGGGTTTGACAGGTACACTTCACTATGGCCATGCGGTTGAGAGTTGAGGATAGACTCCAGGGTGCTGAGAACTTTCCTACATGGAAAGAGAGGATCACAAGGATCCTGGACGTTAGTGATGCTGAGGAGCACATTGACTCCACAAAAGTTGCACCCACAGATTCGACAGATCTGTAGCCTGGAAGAAGATCGATTCTAGAGCCATGTCGATTATCATGGATGGAGTGAAGGACCATAGAGTCCCTCACCTTTCTGGTAAGAAGGCCGCATTGGAGATGTGGAAGGCTTTGGAAAGTCTGTACCAGAGCAAGAACGAGAACTGGAGGATGGTGTTGCAAGAGAGGATGCACAACACCAAGATGACCAAGGGAGGAGTGGTGCCTTATCTCACGAGGCTCACACAGATCAAGGATGAGCTTGGAGCTGTTGGCTCTAAAACTGATGATGAGGAGCTAGTTCGGATAGCCCTCAATGGCTTCTCTAAGCCATGGGACACCTTTGTCAAAGTTGTTGTGGCTAGGGAGAAGCTCCCTGATTGGCAGAGACTATGGGATGACTTTGTGCAGGAGGAGACCCGCATGGGTCAAGGATCAGGCTCATCCAGCAGTGCCCCACAGATTGTGGATGAGGAGGCTCTAGTTCTTATAGGGAAGAGCAAGGGGAAGGCAAAGAGGAAGAAGGATGGCAAGAAGAACCTTGACGTGTCAAAGGTCAAGTGTTTTATCTGCCACAAGTAGGGACACTTTGCCTCCCAGTGCCCAGGCAGGAAGAAGAAGAGTAACACTCAAATGGCTGGATCTGCAGAGGTGGATAAGTTCAACAGGAACTTCGATGAGGAGTTTTGTTTGATAGCTTGCATGGCAAGCACCATAGGGAGCAGCATATGGTACATTGAAAGTGGAGCATCTAGTCACATGACTGGACAGAAGAGATTCTTCAAAGACTCGCAGGAGGGTGGAACGGGGATCCACGTTGAGTTGGTGGACGATGCGCGGTATCAGGCGTAGGGAGTTGGCACTGTTTCATTTCATAGGGAGTCTGGCAAACCCCTTAGTTTTGTTGATGTGTTGTATGTTCCAGGACTGGCCAAGAACCTTATATCAGTCTAAGGGATATCAGGTGAAGTTCCGTGACCATAGAGTATATGTCAGGCCAAAGGGGTCAGATAGGAGCTTGGATTGGGTGATTGGCAGGAGGAGTGGGAAAGTGTACAGACTACACTTTGAGCCTGCAAAGGATCTAGTTAACAGCAGCAGCAGCGACAGTCAGGGTGAGTTGTGGCATAGGAGGATGGCACACTTACACCATGGAGCACTGAAGCATCTGAGACAAGCAGTCATAGGAGTTCCTCAGGTACAGGAGGAAAAGCATAACCACTGTAAGGGTTGTGCTTTGGGGAAGAACATCAGGAAACCTTTCCCACAGAGTGAGCATAAGTCTAAGGAGCCCTTGGACTTGGTGCTTGCAGATGTATGCGGACCTATGAGTGTCCATTCATTTAGTGGTTACAGTTATTGCGTAACCTTCTTTGATAACTATTCTAGGAAAACCTGGATCTATTTCTTGAAGGCCAAGTCAGAGGTCTTTGAGAGGTTCCGAGAGTTCAAGACTCTTGTGGAGAACCAAACAGGAAAGAAGATTCGGGTGTTGAGGACAGACAACGGGGGTGACTACACTTCCAATGAGTTCATTGAGTATTGTTCGACTGAGGGGATCAAGAAGGAGCACACTGTGCCCCATACCCCACAACAGAATGGAGTTGCAAAGCGGAAGAACAAGACTATGGTTGGAGCAGCCAAGGCCATGCTATTTGATCAAGGACTACCACTATTCCTCTGGGTCGAGGCATACAGGACTGCAGTATACATTCAGAACAGGTGTCCCCACACAACCTTGGGGAGGAAGACACCGAAGGTCTTCATAGGCACTAGGCCAGATGTGGGTCACATTCGCATATTTGGCAGTGTCTGCTATTGTCATGTTCATGTTGACAATAGGAAGAAGCTGTACCCTTTTGGAGAGAAGGGATTACTTGTTGGTTATAGTGAGATTTCGAAGGCATATAGAGTTTACATTCCTGTTCGTAGAAGGATCATTGTGAGGAGGGATGTCTAATTCGATGAGGACAGGGCCTTGCGGAGATCTCTGGACTTACCAGCAAAGCAGCATCCAGCACAGGAGTCGGGAGTCAAGTTGGAGGAGCCAGATGTACAGGTACAAGTACAGACACAGAGCACAGGTTCTAGTGGTCAGAGGGAGTCAGGTGGATAGGATCCTTCAGTCATTGTCTTGAAGGATGAGCTGCAACAGGAGACGGATATCCAGCAGCCGCAGCAGGTTGACACTAGGCCAAGGCCTAAGTGGTTTAGAATCTAGATCCACAGTGGAGGATTCCAGGGAGGTAGACCCTCCACAGACATCTTTTAGACGGAGTGTACCACTAGAGAGGCTTAGTTATATGGCACTGATGACAGAGTTGATTAACTCTGACTCCATTATGAAAAACCAGGTATGGGTGTGCCGAGGCCACAAGGGAAAAAGGTGGTGGGATCAAGATGGATCTACAAGGTGAAGCATGCAACAGACAGAAGCGTGGAGAAGTATAAGGTGCGCTTCGTGGCAAAGGGGTTTTCACAGAAGGAGGGTATTGATTATGAGGAGAACTTCGCCCTTGTTGCCAGGAATGGACCATTATCTCACTAGCAGTTGAGATGGGTTGGCGTGTCCATCAGATGGACGTCAAGATTGCCTTCCTCAACGGAGTGATAGAGGAGGAGGTGTATATTGAGCAACCAGAGGGGTTTGATGTGGAGAACAGGGAGGCGCATGTATGTAGACTGCATCGAGCTCTTTACGGGCTCAAGCAGGCACCTCGAGCATGGTACTCGAGGATTGACAGCTATCTACGGGAGATGGGATTTCAGCGGAGTGAGGTTGACCACAACTTGTACTTCTTGACAGGTGAGGTGCCTCTCATACTGGTCTTATATGTGGATGATCTCTTTTTGATAGGAGATGAGAGGCTGATTGGAGATTGTAAGTCCAACCTTGCAGTAGAAATTGAGATGAAAGACCTTGGGCTGATGCATTACTTTTTGGGCTTGGAGGTTTGGCAGAGAGATGGATGCTTCTTCATCGGACAGGGGAAGTATGCAGTAGAGTGTTAGATTTTTATCAATTTAGATAGTATTATCTTAGGATCTTATCTGAGAGAATAACAAGCACAACAATCAATCACAAGAGACAATGAACACAAAGATTTTCCTCGGGGAAACCATAAAGGAGAAAACCCCGCAACTTCTTTAGAGATAGAATCAACACCAAAAGTAAAACCTAAAGAAAGTAAGATGATCTCTCGACAGCAGTAGTCTCTCTCTCTCTCTCTCTCTTGTCCCAACTTTTTCTTTCTCTCTTAGTTATGCACTACAACTGAGTGTGAATGAATGTGTGATAAATAGAGAGGCTCACTCTCTATTTATACTAATTCCCGACTTGACAATAACTCACTAGGGCCGACTTCTCTAGGAGAGTCTAATAACCCTAGGGCCCCACAACTGCAAGGACTTTAACCCTTGAACAATAGGGAGGGTTACCCTCTATGACTTTACATGAATTTTTTACATTATTGAATCTCCCGATCAGAACATTGGGGCATGACATGACTCAATTACATTACAGATACTTCCTGGAATAAACATCGGGGTACAATACATAAGATATACAAGTGAAGACATTCCGAAGTTACAAATACATCAACAGAGAGATCCCGAAGAGTCTATCATGCAATTATGGACGTTTTTATTGAAATTTTCAAAAGTAAGTAAGAAAGGGACCCTGGAGCGCTTAGGGTTCTTGGCAGAACAGCGTGAGAGTGTGGCGGCGGCACTGATCGACGGGAAGGTCGCAGGGCGAGACAGCCTTCAAGCTCCCCTGGGGATGATCATGGCAAATCCGGATCCCCAAAACACTGCCTCTGGGAAGGGAGGAGTGGGGATGGGAAGCGAGAAGGAGAGGGAGCAGAAAGGTAAGAGATTTGGCTTGGGGGGTTGCTTGCCGAAGGTCTCAGCGATCCTGGTGATTCAGATCAGATTAGAACAGGTGAGAGGCAAGATCAAGTTGTGGAAGGAGAAGGCCCTTATCGGCAAATTTGTGGGAGTATGGCCCAAAGAAAGAGATCTGGTACAGTGGATAAACAACGTGTGGAACCCGACTGGCCACTATGACTTACAGCTTGGATCCAAGGGATTTATCACCATTATCTTCTTCAATCAGGAAGACAGGGATCGAATCTTGGAAGGAGGTCCATATTTTTTCTTCTCGGCCGGTCTGTACTTGAGGCCATGGAGAGGGCGTTTTAACTCAGAAACGGAAGACATGACGGTGGCCCCAGTATGGATTCACCTATTTTCACTTCCACGTGAATACTGGGATCTGGAGACCCTGAAGGATATTGGGAACACCTTGGGGAAATTTATAAAGGCGGTTGAGCAAACTAGGGTTCAACGATACACATCTTTTGCTCGGATTTGTGTTTACTTGGACCTATCCAAAGAACTCCCATAAGCCATTTGCCTAAACTGGGAAGATGAGGAATGGATTCAACTTATAGACTACGAACAATTACCTTTTTGGTGCAAAAAACTGCCATGAATATGGTCACCTGGGAAGGGATTGCCCTAAACTGAAAACGGAAGCAGGAAATCTTGGTCATAAGCAGGAAGGCGAAGGGGAGAAACATGACTTCACTCAAGTTAAGTCTAGGCGAAGGAACAAGGGAGGAGGGTCATCCAAAGCCAGGAGGGAACCGACATCAAAAACCCCTCGGTCCACCAACCCCTTTAGGGTGCTAGGGGAGGAAACGCCAAATACAGATAATAGCAAGGAGAAGGAATCTGGAAAGCTGCAGGAGGAAGGAGTTAAAGACTCAGATCGAGATGGGATGCAGTAGATGGAAGTTATGGAGGAGGATGAGGGGGAAGAAATGGAACTGGGCGAGCTAGACCTGGACGCAATCGAGGAAGAATGTGGAAAGAAGGGAAAGGGATATGTACCGCGGCGTCAGATCGAGCTTCTCCAGGAAGCTATCATCAGAACGGGGGCTCATCAGGATCTAGGGATAGACCTAGATCCGCAAAAAGGCAGTAAAAGGAAATCCCCGGAAGAAGAGATCAGGAGGGGAAGGAAAACAAACAAGCAACGTATAGCTGCCATTGGGGTTAAACTCATAGAATCAGGCCAGTACCCCACAATATGGGCGACCTTCTCTGAAGTCAATAAGGTGTGCCAATGAAGCTTATATCATGGAATATTAGAGGGTGCAGTAACCCCAGGAAGTGGAAGACTCTAAATAGGAAGGCAATGCAGGAAAAGCCAGACATCTTGTTTCTTCAAGAAACTAAGTGTAGCTTGGAGGATTTGGAGAAAATCAGAAACAGGATCTGGAAAGGCTGCCAGTTAATGGCCCTAGATGCTGTGGGACAAGCAAGTGGTATTGCAATCCTGTGGCAACCTGGAGTGGTGGAACTCTCTAGTTGGCGAGATAACAAATTCTCATTAATGGTTGACTTCTGTCTTTTGGACTTTGGTTTGAAAAGATCGATGGGGAATATCTATCGTCCGAGTTGCTTCTCGGAGAAACAGGCCTTCATAGATTTCCTCGGTTTGGGTCAAAGGGCAAGCCGAGGCTGGGAAATGGATAATAGGAGGGGATTTTAACTTCATAGCTAACTTGGGGGAAAAGAAGGGGGGGAGATGATTTCTGGACAAGTATCAAGAAAATTTCTGTGATTTCTTGGCTCGAAGCCCCCTAGTTGATCTAGAGACGGGCAATGGATGGTTTACTTGGAACAATAAGAGAGGAGGGGAACATCTGGTGGCATCGCGGCTGGATAGATTCCTGGTTTTAGAAAATATTGTTCACAGTACGGGAGAAATAATGGTAGATGTACTCTCGGCGGCTCATTCTGACCATTGGCCAATATGTCTCAACTAGGATTGGTCCAGTTCCAAACTGAGCAAACCATTCGGATTTGAGCAGTTCTGGCTGGAACATAAGGACTTTAAGGAACGAGTCACTCAATCGTGGCAGGGGTTGGTCCCCCCTCCTGGGACCAATATGTACTTTTTCTAGCAGAAACTTAAAGCCCTAAAAGCCAAAATTTGCATGTGGAATAGGGAAGAGTTTGGTAATATCTTTGAAGATAAAAAGAGGTTGATAAGTGAACTAGATCTGATAAATAGAGAAGGAATGGAGAATGGTTGGAATGAGGACATGAAGGCCAAAGAAAAGGACCGATGGGGTCAACTAGAAGCAAGGGAGAGGCAGGAAGGAATATTTTGGAAGCAAAAGGCAAGAGTAAAATGGCTTCAGGAGGGCGAGAGAAACACAAAGTTTTTCCATAACTCGGTCATTCAGAACAGGAGTAGCTCGAGAATCCAGAAGCTCAGAAAGGTTGATGGTAGCAGGATAGAGACCAGACGAGAGATAGAGGAGGAACTTACCCAACACTTCTTCGAGATCCTCAGGGAAGATAGGGATGATAGAGGGGGAGATATAGAGAGGATCACTCGCCTGATTCCAAGGTCTGTAACGAGAGAGAATAATGAGATGCTGACAAAGCCAGTGACCATGCAGGAGGTTGAGGAAGCAGTCAACCAGATGGCCTTGGGGAAAGCTTCTGGTCCTGATGGCTTTACCTCAAATTTCTTTCACTACTTTTGGGATCTCATCAAAGAGGAGGTCTTTGAAATCATAGAAGAATCTAGAGACAAGAAGGGGGTTCTAAAATCTTTTAATGCAAACTTCCTCACTCTAATCCCCAAAGAGGCTGGAGCTGACAGTCTAGACAAATTTCGTCCAATTGCCCTCTGCAATGTAATTTACAAGATCATATCTAAAGTGATAGCCAATCGGCTAAAATCCCTCTTACCCAACCTAATATGCTCAGAGCAATCTGGGTTTGTGGAAGGTCGATAGATCCTGGACGGAGTCATCCTCATTCATGAGGTGATCCACTCGCTGAAAAGCTCTCAAAGGCCAAGCATGATGATAAAGTTGGATATAGCAAAGGCTTTTGACAAACTAAGCTGGCAATTTATGGAGAAAATACTGGAAGCCTACGGTTTTTGTCAAGGGTGGATAGAATGGGTCATGAACTTGGTGACAACCCCGTTCTTTAGCATCCTCCTAAATGGCTTCCCCACCCGTGTTCTTCAGGCGTCCAAAGGTATTAGACAAGGGGATCCCTTTTCCCCCTTCCTCTTCATTCTAATGGCAGAGGGCCTGAGCCGTCTCATTAAGACTCAATATGAGAACGGGGAGCTGAGGGGAATAAAAATCCATGAAGGTATGGATGCGCAGACTCATCAACAATTTGTTGATGATACCATGCTCATGGGGCACCCTTTAGTCCAAGAAGCGAGAAGCTTCAAAATGTGCTTGACCCTCCTTGCAAGGGCATCGGGCCTCGCAGTCAATCCCAATAAGTCCCAAATTTTTTTCATGAACACAGACAGAATCACCCAGAGGAATATTATCAGAATTCTGGGATTCTCGAAAGGGACAATGCCTTCCAAATATCTCGGAATACCCTAGGGATGGGGTAGCTGAAGAAAGCCTCCTGGTAGGATCTTCTAGACAAAATGAAACAAAAGCTCTCCAGTTGGGTTCTCCGTCCTTTAAACCTTCCAAGCCGTCTGATCTTGGTAAAGGTGGTTATGCAGGCTATGCCCATATACCTCTTCTCGATTCTCTCAACCCCAAAGTCAGTTCTGCGGATTATTCGAGGTATGCAAAGGAATTTCCTCTAGGGCTGTAGGGAAGAGAGTGAAATTCGCCTTGGTCAATTGGGAAGGAATCTGCAAACCAAAGGAGCAGGGGGGGCTACGGTTAAGAGATCCAGAACTCATGGCTGAGGTCCAGGGAGCGAAAATCTGGTGGAGATGGGTAATTCACTCAACGGAACCATGGGCAAGACTCTGGCACATCAAATATGCTCGAGATAGGCCTAAACAACAATTGATCATATACAACGAGGAGTCGAATGGCTCTCCCATTTGGTTGAAAGCTTTGAGAGGGTGACACTTGGTGCAAGACCATAGCTTCTGGGAGATAGGGGGGGGGGACGACCAAGTTCTGGGAGGATTCTTGGAATTAGCTCCCCAAGTTAGGGACGAACCCAAGATGGCAACATATAAAGGAAAAAACCATCGAAGAGGGCAAGGAGAAGGTGAGCCAATTTTGGGCAATTCGAAACTTGGAAGGGCGACAGTGGGAACTCACAACAAAACCAGACCTAATGAGTGACGAGGAATGGAGAGCCTTCTAGGAGGAACTTCACCAGAGATTCATAAGAGTCAAGGAGGGCCCAGACATTTTAAGGTGGGGTTACAAGGAGAAAGGCTCATTTAGTATAAAGGAAGCCTACAATCTCAAGATCGGCCCGCAAGGGGACGAAGAAGGCATATGGAGGAAGATCTGGACAGTGAACCAATGGCCAAAAGTTGCCCTCTTCATCTGGTTGGTGGTCAAAGGAAGAATTCTTACCAGTGAAAACCTTCGACGCCGAGGAATTCAGGGGCCGTCTCAGTGCTGCCTCTGTTATTAGGAGGAGGAAACCACAGGCCACCTCCTTGATAGCTGCCCCTTTGCTTTTGTCCTATGGGATAAAGGCACAATATGTTTACAACGGAGTGACAGGAGGAGAGGAAACCTGACCCAAACGCTGAGTGATTGGAGCCTGAAAGCTTTCAATAATTGAATTATTCAGACAGTGTGGGAAGCTTTCCCGGGCATGGCAATGTGGTGCATATGGAAAGAGAGGAATGGTAGGATCTTTTGAGATAAACGCAACGACACAGACTCGGTATGAACAACGGTGAGGGATAATCTGCTCTCAACAATCCGAAGTATGCAATGGCAAGACCAGGATAAGATAATCCCTCCAGAGGAAGCCCACATAGTGGAGAGTTGGGGGCTTGATTGAACCCAGATGACTGATTTGTGTAGTCGGGAGAAGATTTGCATGCCTTCTAGTCCCTCCTCCTGGTCTCCTCCCCCGCCCTAGGTGTACAAGCTTAATTTCGATGGGGCCTCTAAGGGTGATCCAGGGCCTGCGGGCTATGGGGGGATTTGCAGGGATCACAGTGGAAGGATCCTATCCATCTTCCTTGGTTCTCTGGGATTAGACATCAACAATTCGGCCGAATTGGAAGGTCTAATTTGTGGTTTTGAAAGCCTGATCAGAGGTGGATACTTCTCGGCTATCATAGAAGGCGATACCAGGGTCCTGATACAGATGGCAAAGAAAATGGCGAATGGGAAGGATTGTGCGAAGGTGGCCATGAGCTGGCGCCTAGCTAGTAGAATGGATTCATTAAAAACTATGTTTCGTGCCCACTCGGATGTCTCCTTCTGCCACGTCAAACGTATTGGCAATAAGGCAGCGGATCTATTAGCCAACGCAGGCGTCGAGGGGGACGCGGGGCTCCGAATAGTCAGCTTGGAGGAATTCAATGCAGATGAATGGGCCCAACAATGCAAGCAGGTGGCGGCTAGGGAGTTTGACGGCAACCAAGAGATGGAGCGTCCGGACGATCGTGATGTAGGAAATGACAGGGGGCGCGAGTAAGCCTGGCTGGACTGCTCGTAATGAATTACAAAGCTACATGGCCAATTGGCCGTACCATGAGGTGGCTGTCCTTTGCCATCATAAAGGTCTGCGGTGCAGGAATGGACGGGACAGGAAAGGAAGAGCAGGTCTTGTTGGAATGATCGGGTTTTAATGACCATTAGGATCTCTGAGGCAGGTGAAGGTATGAGGGCAGTCAATCGAATGATTGGAGTGATGCAAGGGAGGTACTGGCTTGGGGATGAAGTTATGGCCCCTTCCCCCTTTTATTCTAGGCTGAGCTCGCCACCCTGCATCTCTCTTCGAAGCGTGGTCTGTGTTTTTTATCCCCTCGTGTTGCTTGAGTTTCCCCCCAGGTCTTTGATTCCCCAAGCTGATCTCCGGCTCATCTCTTTGTGTGTGGCTAGCCACCCTCTGCCTTGCAGTATGGCCCCCAAGCGCTCCTTGAGAAGCGCCCAAAGCTCAGGTGATGTCGCTGATAGCCGGGACAAAAAGGGGAAGGGTATAATGCTTCGAGCGAAGCCTGCAACAAGGCTGCAGGTCCAGGCTCAAGAAGCAGCGGATTTTTAGAAGGAACATGTGCCGCTGAGCATTAGATTGGAAGTGGAAAAGGTGGTGGGCGACCTGTGGGTAGAGGTAAAAACCATGTCTTCGGAGGATTTGCACAAGGAGGTGGCGGATTGGGTCCTCGACCCTGGTTCCACGGTGGGAAGAGCCTCCGCCTATGACCGTCTGCTAATGCTGTATTGGATGAATATGCGTTTGGTTGGCCACTCCTCCATTGCAAGGGAGGGCAAATCTGAAGGGGACATAGAACCCGTAAAGGCCTGGAAGGAGCACAATAGCGAATGCCATCTGATGTACCAGAAAATCGATGTTATAGTGGCAAAGCTGAACATCCCCTTCTATTCAGCAGGAAGGGGGCCGAAGGAGTTCACACGCCCGAGGGAGAAGGGCAGCCATCGATGCAGTGCACTATGTGGTCGCCAAGGTGCGGCTGGTACCCAGGTAACCTCCTATGTTCTAGTTTCTAATGCTAGTCCTAGAATGGATGTCGACCCCCAGGGTCCGGCTTGAGAACTGGTCTTCTTATCTTTTTGCTGTGATCATAGTTTTGCATACTACGTAGTGTATAAGGATCTGCTGGTCCTGTTTTGGCTTGTTTGTATTCGGGTCGGGGATGGCAAATTTTGAATGTAAGGGGACGGGTAGAAAGAATGTGGTAGTATGGGATATATGTGGGATAAGATCTTATGTGGGTTTGTGGGAAGGGTGCTTAAGTAAGGGGCTGGGATGCCTTGGACGCTTTGCTATGACAGTAATGTAATTTCGGCTTCGACCCTGTGAAGTAATATAATGTTTTATTTAAAAAAAAAAACATAGAGATCCCAAAGAGATTCAGGATGGAGGACTGCAAGCCTATGGCCATACCTCTAGTTTCCTACTGGAGGAAGATTGATGCATCAGGATCAGACGGATTTGATCCTAGCTTGTATCGTCAGCTTATCGGATCGCTTATGTATCTGGTCAACACTCGACCAAACATCAGCTTTGCAGTTAACTCTTTGAGTCAGTTCATTGTGGACCCTCGGAGAGTGCATTAGACGGCTGCGAAGCACATACTTCGCTACATCAGAGGTACAATGGAGTATGGATTGGTTTATGAGTGCAGGGGTGGTTTACAGTTAGCAGGTTTCACAAATGCTGACTGGGCAGGATGTGTAGAGGACCGGAAGAGTACTTCAGGTTGTTGTTTCAGCATTGGTTCAGGGGTTGTCTCTTGGTTTAGCAGGAAGCAGAAGTCAGTTGCATTGAGCTTGGTAGAGGCTGAGTACATGGCAGCCAACATGGCTTCTTGTGAGGGTATGTGGTTGAGGAAGTTACTTGCAGGGTTGTTCGAGTGTGAGCTAGAGGCTACAATAGTTCACTGTGACAATCAGAGTGGCATCAGGCTATCTGAGAATCCAGTGTTCCATGCCCGAAGCAAACACATAAACATCATATACCACTTCTTGACAGATTGTGTTTAGAGGGGAACCATTCGGTTGGAGTACATACAGATAGATGAGCTGGTGGCAGACATTTTCACCAAGGCACTTTGCAGACAGAGTTTTGTGAAGTTCAGGGATAAGTTGGGGTTGCTACCGAATCCCTTCCTTGTTGAGAGGGAGTGTTAAACTAGTAGCAACAAGGAAGGTCTTCTTGCATGCATGGGTTTGTTATCACCAACCTTGTAGTTGCCTTTCTATGATGAATCTAGGATGGATGGTAGAGGGGCAAGCAACTAGGGTGGTGGAACCAAGACTGCATAGACTCCCAAATGGATGGTTGTCACGTCAATCAAGGCAGTCTTCGCTTTATGTTATCTAAGTCCAAGACAACAACGGGGTAGACTCGGATCTCCTCCCGATAGGAGAGATCAGACCTAGACACCAAAACAAATCAAATGCACTTTGAGGTACGTAAGGTGTAAGGTGTTCAGAAACTCTAGATCTACAGTAGGATTCAGTAGATGCATCAGGACTTCAACAGTATATTGGCTGATCCAAAGCAGTAATCGGATGACCTTTGGGGGAAATGGTTAGATCTAGGGTTTGGGTACTAGCAACTAAAGAAGATGATCTTTGCCTTGGGAAGCGTAACCGAGGCAGAATGGGAAGGAAAATAGTGGGGACTATCTAGTACCTGGCTGACAGACTCAATGAAAAAGGTGAACAGGTGTGATTGTCTGAGTCATCAAGGAACAACCAATTTCAAGGGGAAGAGATCAATTCAGGGTTAGCGCTAAGGATGGGAGATCAGTGCCTTCAAGCATTGGGCAATGGAGTCAGTATACACCCAGCGTTGAGGTAAACCCACCTAGGGTAGACCTTGATCTGTGGACCCAGATAAGTATTTTGGTCTGGATGGCTTAGTTTGGGCAGAAATTCATTCAACGAAGGCTAGCGTTAGGGTTGGATGAGACAGATCTGTAGATCTGAGGCCACCAGTAGACAACCAACTCAACGTTGAAAGTGAAATGGGACCAGGAGGGGCTGATCTACACACTTGGTTCAGAGAAATTTGGAAAAAGCTGGAGCCTGAAAAAGTCAAAGTTGATGATTGAGGCTGAGAGGGTGAAAAACTGATTTCTTCAGATCTAGGGCAAGCAGGTTGGATCTAGCTCAGTGTTAGGGGTGTTCTTGAGTGCTCAGGACCTGATCTATCAGCCTAGCCTGTTAGATTTCGAAAATAGTAAACTTTGGAAAGGTCCAGTTTTTTAGTGATGGTGTTAGGGTTGTTTTCAGTTTAAAACTCAGATCTAGGTCACACAGTCATGAATCTGGACAGTGTTGGGGGTGATTTGGACTGTGTGAGACCCGATCTATCAGTCTATGAAGTCAGAAATTGGAAAAAGTCAAAACCCTAGCAGGTCAAATTTTCAGTGGGGGTGCTATGCAGTTTTCAGACTAAAATTCAGATCTAGGTCAAACCAGCAGGAATTTGACCAGCGTTGCAGTAGATTCAGTGAGGGGGAGGCCCGATCTATGAAACCCAGCAGTGTTTTGGCCAAAGATTGGACGGTTCTCGGATTTAGTATTTTTTAAGGTTTTTTTAGTATTTTAAGGATTTTCAGAAAAATGGAAGGAAAACAGGTACAATGGATTTAGATCTGTTAAAGAGAAGAGAATTACTTGTTGGATCGTACTTGGAAATGCTTGTAGAAGTCTTAACAGTGATGATCCTTGCTATCCCGATCAATTCTGAAAGATCCACGTGATTTCTATGACGGATGTAAACCCCAAGCCACCAATGTGCCTCCTACCCTGCATGAGCAAACGTCAACAATATCAGATTTGCTAAGACAAGATTAAGAAACCAAATGCTATAGGAAACTAAAAAGAAAAAATCATAGATCACAATGACACTAATGAATAGCCCCTGATCCAAGACAAAGATAACCGAACGAGTTGAGGCCCCCCTGCAAAAACGGTCCAGCCAAAACGCCCTCCTGTAGACAAGACAATGATAGCGGAAAAAATATAGTTCTCACATAAATTTCCACAATGCTAGGAAGCAGAAGACTATCCAATCACCATTTGAGAACATCAGATGCAAAGTAGATCCAAAAAATATCCACGGAAAAATCTTTCTATTATTCAGATCCCAGAGCCAAAGACCCTTTACAAATGAGAGGCTCTCTCCTTTAAATAGAAATGAGAGAACCACAATCATAACCCAATCCTAACCACTTTCAAAACGAGTGGCTAGGATTAAAAGATAAAATATTCTAATCAATGGTTGAGATGAGCTCAATATACAATACATGGATCAATATAACCATAAAGTACCAAAATGGACTAAATCACCCATAAAGAGTGTACCCCACTCAACAAGAAATAAATGAAGCACATGGTGGGTCCATGGAGTGTTAACTAACTCCCAATGGGTGCCCCATGGCACAATAAAATAATATAACATTTTAATTCTTTGACTTTGTGCTTCCTTGAGAGAATCGTGAGCCTCCCAAAAGCTTTAGAAAATAATATAAAATGCTCAAAAAATAGGTGTGGGCCCAATCAGGTGCTGCAACTGCTGGAGAAGGTGCGGAGGACATCACTCTCATCATCATGACTCATCCCATGTCATTTCCTTGCCTCAGTAGCCCAAATTGATTTCTTCAATAGCCATTTACTTATTTTTAATCTGCCTCGGGAAACGTGAACCTGCCGAAACAACCTCCTAGGGTGCCTGCGTTGTCAAACTGAGCCCACCAGGCTCTCTGGGATGGGGGTACTATGGTACAAACAAGTGGCTGCACCCCCTATGTCTATACAACGCCCTAGGAGATCCAAATAAAACATCTCCCTGCTCAGACACATCATCCTATGAAGCAAACTGCATCAGAAAGGTAAAATGAGCCTGATCATTTCTGCAAGTGCCCGGAATTGAAAATAAACTGTCTCATTAGACTCAAAGAGTCCAAATCCATCTAGGGTGTATACTCATACCCCTCTCAGGTCTCTACCTGATCATCAACCATATCCAATAGACAATATAACCATCTGTAAATGATCAGATACCAATAATATAACTCAGACTATCATCCATCTGCTGCAAGTGTTATAAGGCTAAGACATGCTCTACAACTCATTTAAGCAACAATCACAACAAGTAGCAGTCATTTCACTGGCGGTGTATCAACCAAATACATATATAGGGGTTATTTATTTTTACTCAGACCAGACTTTCAGGGCTATACTCACTTCATAGTTGTAGTCAATTTGCTAGTGACGGGTGAAGGATGAAATTTACAAGGCTAGGGCAAAGGATGACCTCCTACTTAACATCATGACACTTTGGATATGGAAAGGAAAAACTCACTAAACCAATGTCGGACAAACAACAACACAAGGAATGGCAGTGCCTCACAAATGGTCGAGTTGTTTAGAGAGTGCTTATTCAATTTAGGCATCATGACTACATCAAGCTTGATCGAGTTTCATTAGGATCATCAATTTTATTTCCATGGCCTTTTTGGCCTATATGACCCTTTGGGACTTCACCAGTGTTTAAAAGCACAGCTAATCGCAGCTTTCATCCGGGACATATTCAAATTTATAAGGTCAGCATATATTTAACCATTGCTTTTTGGACCATTTCTTATACCCTTCAAGGGGTATTTTAGCATTTCATTGCTCTTGCCCTCTTTACATATGTTAAGAAACACAGTTTAGCATTTTCATTTTCCATGGGCGCATACATAACATTTTCCAATACAAGTAGTACATGAGCTTTCAGTTTTAGCCAACAACATCTTAAGTGGCCAGGGGGAGTTTTGCACAGTGCCAAACATTGGGACAACCGACCATAATGATTTAGGCATACAATCCAACTCACCAAAGGCAAGTTCTGTCACCAACTCAGAGCCGAGACACAATATAAATAGGGAGGCTTGTCCAACAAGGGTTCTAGCGGGGAAAGGCCTTCCATGCCACAAGTCAAATAGTAAGTCTGGCTAAAACAAAATTGGAAGGTAATGGATGGGTGGAGATAGTGAATGATGAAGCCAACACTAGCAAGCCAAACAATGGTGGGAATGACTACCTCTATTCTCCCTAAGGAGGGTAAAACCAATGAGTATAGATCATGAACTTCAAAGTCAGAGCAGGGACATCAATACATAATATAATTATGACCACCAGATCATGACACCACATGTTAATACATGTCACAAAAATGAGTATAAGAGCAATGATAACCACAACACAATATAAAAAGTTGATTCATAATCATGCATATAATCCATTTGAACCATCATCCGTCCAATGAGAAAGTGCTGATATAAACTAGGCATCAATAACTGCTCTGTAAATGACTAATGGCTACATCAGTCCTCAAATCTGAGTGTCCCGAGACTCGGTCCTGACATGGGAGAGTACAATAGTCCACAAATAAAATAATGATCCGTCAAAATTGCTCATCTCAGCATCTCATATGTAAGAGATCTAGCTGAAAAATGTACTGTGTTTGAAAAATAGAATATGGTAGCCTGACTACTATATATGTGATAACATCTGGCTCCAGCTGGGATAAGTGCTCTGCTGAAAAGAGCGCTTGAGAACCTCAGAATCTCTGGTCCTCGCACTCTACTTCTCGCATTCTCGATCAATCCATCCAGCTCTACAACCGCTACCAAAAATGTCCCTGACTACCTGCAGCATGTCCAGAGCTATACCAAACTCACAGACCGGTCGTCAGAACAATATGTGGATAATATATAAAATACTGAAAATAAAGATGCATGAAACTGAACAGCATAAAATAAATCTAATCTATAACCATAATTTTAAATAAAAGTTTGATTTTTTATTTTGCAGGATAACAAAATTATACTAAGAGCTTCAAAGGTGAGCTTCAGACAACAAAGCAAGATTCTATACTACTGCCGGGAAAGGCTTATTCAATCCTACCTACCCTACTTTAACCAGTTTAGACAAGTGTTAGGTAAAATCATAAATTCGATGTAACCACTTGTTGAATGAATCTATTGATCTTTCTTTACAATTAATGATACAACAAATCAACGATGGCTTGTAAGTAATGTGAATGAAAGTTGAAGCCATTATAACTTCTTGTTTAATCGAATAAAGATATGGATAAAAAGAAAGGAAATCATGCCATGGATGAGGTTGACTGTTGCAAACTTCTTTCACCCATAGATTGATAGGATCATGAAAGGTATGCAAGTTTGTTCTTGATGGAAGAAGACAATATGATTCATGACTCGACCACTTCAAGCCGTGCTTTGTTTTCTCCTCTACCCTACTAGGACATTCAATTCTATTGACTCCAAGAGAATCAAATGGGGACAAGTTGGAATGCAATGAAACTGTGAATGAGATCAAGCCCATTTGTTGTTTAAAAATGGAGAAAAGATGAGAATGATTTTTATACACCTTCTCCAACCATCCATAATACAAATTTACAAGTTGAAAAAAATTATTCATTATGGATGACTGAGAAGAGACATGAATTGCCTTTTCCCCAATTACGTGATAATGCTTAAACTCCTCGTTAGAGATTTCGAAACTAACAACTTGATTAAAAGACAAACCCATACCAGAAGACTTGAAAAATTGGGACGGGAAGGTGGATTGAAAATTTTCTCCCAGACTTGAAATAATTGATCTCGGAATTTGATGATAGGAAAGAGCTTTTAAATTAATTCCAGGAGTGATTTCAAGATTCGAAACAAGGTCAGTGTCCACACATTGAACCAACATATTCTTATTAATGATTCTATCAATACTATCAGGACAAGGCTCCTCATTGCAATGTTCTTGATCAAGTTCACTTATAATCGTATCATTATGTGATTGTTCTTCTTTAAGCTCTAGATAAGGAAAAACATCAATAAGCTCGGTTTCAGTTTCCTTATCACTCTTACAGGCATGCTCTTCAATCACAATATGACCACAAGATTGCTCTTCAACGGAAATTTCAACCTTTCTTTCTTCTGCAGTGATATGATCAAGGTCTGAATCTAGATTCGGATAGGTTGGACACTGACTCAAATTATCATCAATTAAGCAATGACTATGGAGTTGCTCTTTTAAAGGCTCTTTAATGACCTCATCAATGGAAGGCTCAACCAAAGATGTTTCTTGGTGGTGCCTGTTAGGTTCCCTTCCACGGATCAGATCCAGGATTTGCTCTGTGACTGCTTCGGGTAATAATAACAGAGTATCTCGTATGATTTGATTGATATCTCTCTCAGTTTTAGCATGAGGTTTTGAAACATTATTCTTGAAGTACTCTGTAACATTCTTATGGATTGCAGGCACGCTCATAATTTGGAACATATCAGGAGAGGAATGGTCAAATTGAGAAAGCACATTGTCGATATATTAATCATCAACTGCACAATCATTGCTAGACTGACACTGTAAAATTTTATCAGTGTTCCTACTCCAACTATCAATTAACAAATCTGTGAACATGTCATACCCAGTGACGAATCCTGGTGCTAAATGATCAAACCATAGTTGAACATCCCCTTGCAAGGATTCTCCCAAGGCTCACATATAAACATCTTCATTGTCTACACCTCTAGATTTTATGTAATCCCAGAGAATGTCCAAATGACTTTCAATATATATATCATTATTTCCACTAAACTGGGGCAACCTCCTAGTGTAATCGTTTGGCATAGGATGTGGTGCTCTCGGTATTTTAGAAAAGTCAAAAGGAGACCGTTTGTCTTGTTTTTTAACAGCTTTGGTTACTTGGCTATAAGGCTTTGACTGGGACTGTCTTCTAGGTTCAAGTTGACTTACAGGTCCACTCGGGATGGTTGAGAAATCTTCATTGCATGGGTGAGGAAGTTGGTGGGTATCATAAAGATTGTGATAATTAGATTCATACCCATAGATTCATACCCATAGTCATATCCGTAGTTTGACCTCCATCTATCCCTTTCATTTATTTGTCTTGTAGTTTCAATCATGTTTTTAGTTAATTCCTTCATGTGCCTTAGAAATACATCTGAATTCATTATGATTTATGGTATGTTCTAAGAATTTAAGATTAATACGTTGGGCACGGTCCTCGGTGGAATCGCAGAGTGGAGTCGCCAGGTGAACCACACAAGTAATTCACCGAAAAAGATATGTCGTAGGGAAAGGTGAGGTATGTTGAACCAAGGTAGGCCTCTACCTCCCTGGCAACGGCGCCAAGATGTTGGCAAAGAGAACGAGAGTATAGCTTGAGGAAAAATGTCGAACCAGGGTAGGCCTCGACCTCCTCGGCAACAACGCCAAAATGTTATCACCAACCTTGTAGTTGCCTTTGTATGATGAATCTAGGATGGATGGTAGAGGGGCAAGCAACTAGGGAGGTGGAACCAAGACTGCCTAGACTCCCAAATGGATGGTTGTTTAGAGAGTGCTTATTCAACTTAGGCATCATGACTACATCAAGCTTGATCTAGTTTCATTAGGATCATCAATTTTATTTCCATGGCCTTTTTGGCCTATATGACCCTTTGGGACTTCACTAGTGCTTAAAAGCACAGCTAATCGTAGCTTTCATCCGGGACATATTCAAATTTATAAGGTCGGCATATATTTAACCATTTCTTATACCCTTCAAGGGGTATTTTAGCATTTCATTGCTCTTGCCCTCTTTACATATGTTAAGAAATACAGTTTAGCATTTTCATTTTCCATGGGCACATACATAACATTTTCCAATACAAGTAGTACATGAGCTTTCAGTTTTAGCCAACAACATCTCAAGTGACTAGGGGGAGATTTGCACAGTGCCAAACATCGGGACAACCGACCATAATGATTTAGGCATACAATCCAACTCACCAAAGGCAAGTTCTGTCACCAACGCAGAGCCGAGACACAATATAAACAGGGAGGCTTGTCCAACAAGGGTTCTAGCGGGGAAAGGCCCTCCATGCCACAAGTCAAATAGTAAGTCTGGCTAAAACAAAACTGGAAGGTAATGGATGGGTGGAGATAGTGAATGATGAAGCCAACACTAGCAAGCCAAAACAATGGTGGGAAGGACTACCTCTATTCTCCCTAAGGAGGATAAAACCAATGAGTGTAGATCATGAACTTCAAAGTCAGAGCAGGGACATCAATACATAATATAATTATGACCGCCAGATCATGACACCACATGTTAATACATGTCACAAAAATGAGTATAAGAGCAATGATAACCACAACACAATATAAAAAGCTGAGTCATAATCATGCATATAATCCATCTAAACCATCATCTGTCCAATGAGAAACATCTGTCCAATGAGAAAGCGCTGAGATAAAACTAGGCATCAATAACTGCTTTGTAAATGACTAAATGGCTACATCATTCCTCAAATCTGAGTGTCCTGAGACTCGGTCCTGACATGGGAGAGTACAATAGTCCACAAATAAAATAATGATCCGTCAAAACTGCTCATCTCAGCATCTCATATGTAAGAGATCTGGCTGAAAAATGTACTGTGTCTGAAAAATAGAATATGGTAGCCTGGCTACTATATATGTGATAACAATGTTCTTGCATGCAGAAGACTTAATTTAGGAAACCAATTGTATTTAATTTACTTTTCCTACGTTTACTTTGGAAAATAAATTAAAGTGATCTAAATTAACTTTAGTGAACCACTAGTTAAAGTGAAAGTGAAATTAGGGATTTTGCTTTACCACTAGTTAAAGTGAAAGTGAAATTAAGGCTTTCGCTTTAAGAGAGATCAATTGGTGGAGAGAACACACACTTGTATTTCGACAGAGACGGGATATAGACAGGGAGAGAAAGTTAGACAGAGGATTTAGCTGAGAAGACGGAGGAGCGAGCAACAAGATCATCGAGCTTCGTACAGCTGGGCCGTACACTCACACAGGAGGGTGTTGAGGTTCAGCTGGGATTTGCTTAGTGATTCTTTTGGGTACTGCATTTGCCAGGTTTGGGTGAATTTGCAGTGATTGTAAAAGTTCCATATTTTTTCATAATAAAATCTATATTTGACTGCTGCACCGGTTTTCCCATCTTGGGTTTTTCCGAGGGTTTCCATACCCAAAATAATAGTGTCAATATTGTGATGTGATGTTGAGAGTTATTTCTCAGTTTTATATTCCGTTGCATACTGTAAAAGATATTCATGTGTGGTTATCAGTTGGTATTTTGCATGCACTGTTTAGCACTAGTTGAATATTAAAGGAAAATTTACACCCCTCCCCTTGGGTACTCTCAACTTGGGTTCTCTTTATGACTAGCTCATTGGAAAAGGCGACAAGGCTTAGGTATTTTAGTAGGGTGCACAACCAACTTCGTCATGCCTTCACTCACGATCACCCCTCGTACCCTGATCTTAAGGCTTCCAACTGCCATCCTCTGCCACGAGAAATGCTTCTTCGTCTCATAGAGGAGACAGGAGTTGAGGGCCTCCATCATCCACTCCCCCAAAAGTTTTTGGCATACCATCCTCTTTCACCACTCCCATCTCCCGCTTGCTCTTGATCCAAAATCCATGTTTTCCCATACCTCCTCCCTCTATGATGTCTTGGGGCAACCCCTAATTTAAGTTACCACTCCTTCCCCTCTTGATACTTATTTTATTATTGAGATATTTGGGAGGCAGTCTGGGTGATGAACACTAACAAAGCAACAGATGAGGGAGGGTTCTAGGTAGAACTCTTCAAGCATGGTCTCCATGCCTTGGACTCACGTGGATGATTTGTTCAACCATGTTGTTCATATAGGTTTCTCGTAGTCTTGGTATCACCATACTATTCATCTGATCTACAAATCAGGCTCTAGTGCAAAATCTGTAGATCTACAAAACTCTATGGTATGATACTCCATATGAAAGTTCCTGGGGAGCTTGAGCAGAGGCGACTTAGAGCTAGAGGACAGACTGAATTTCATCACACCAAACCATTAATCACATTCTTATGCTCTAGGCCATCATTGAGGAGGCGTTGCATTGCTCTTTGAAAGCCTATTGCTACTTTGTAGGCTTTCAAAAAGCATTCGACTTTATTTAGAGAGAGGCATTGTTCCAGAGACCCAGAGACATTGACATTTCTGAGACCCTAATGACCGCCATCATGTGCCTACATGAGATGGTTCTTGGCTGTCTCTGCATAAACCACATGGTATCAAACATTATCAATAGTGTCCTTGGGGTCAAATAAGGGTGCCTCTTGTGCCCCACTTTATTTGGGATCTACACGAGTTGGAGTTCCTACTTGAGCACATCTGAGATGGAGATGGGTGCCTTCTCCACCAGATCTTGATTTCTATCTTGCTTTTTGCTAACAATGTGGTATCTTGGCCTCATATCCAGAGAGGTTGCAGAGATAGTTGGATGCCTTAGGCCTTTTCTATGACCATCGTCAGTTGGTGGTCAACCTTGGTAAAACCAAGGTCATGATCTTCAATGGGTCAAAGAAGATTCTCTCAAATCTGTAAGGATTTTAATGGTTATATTAGATCTTCAAACATTTAGCACTATTTCATCATAACCATAGCAATAGGATCACTGAAAGAAAGACAAGCACAACAAGACAAAAGAACACAAAAGATTGTCCTCTAGGAAACCACAAGGGAGAAAACTCAACAACTTCTTTAGTATAGATTTCGTTACCAAGTGCAATGCGAAACTGAGATAAGATAAACCCAAAAGATATAGTAGCTTCTTCTTCTTCTTCCCAGTGAGCCTTTTCTCTCTTTTGCGCACTTGCTTGAGTTGAGTGTGTGTCCAAATGAGAGGTGTGCCCTTTCTATTTATACACATCAAGTATATGACCTAATTCCCTAACTGGGCTGACTTGATACTCTTTATATAATATATCTTGTGGGTGCTATTGACCTGACTTACAACAGAAGGTTTACATTGATTCTTTCAAGTACATTTACATGGACGAGTACATTAATACCATCTCTTGAAGGAGGTACAACAATAATACAACAAAAGTACAACAAGAATATCTTCCGAAGTTACATTCTTCAACACTCCCTCTTAATAAGGAAGATATTCTTCTGTCACGGTCATCAATATTGGGCACTGGATCTCATTATCATCACTGGATCTCGTCACTGGACATCATCGCTGGACATCATCATTGAATCTCGTCACTACTGCTGCAACTTGGTACTCGGTTCATTGACTTGTGACATCTTTCAAATCTATACATTATAAGAAGTTTGTACAACAACCATCCCTTTTTCATGCTGGGTGTACCTCTCAACTATATCAGTGCATCAACCAACCCTTTTTCACGCTAGGAGCAACTCTCATATACATCAGTGCATCAACCATCCCTTTTTCATGTTGGGAACAACTCTCATATGTATCAGTGGATCAACCAACCCTTTTTCATGCTGGGAGCAACTCTCATATGTTTCTGTGCATCAACCAACCCTTTTTCATCTTGGGAGCAACTCTCATATATATTAGTGCATTAACCAACCCTTTTTCATGCTGGGAGCCACCCGTACACCAACCAAGCCTTTTTCATACTGGTTGTACCTCTCATATATATCGGTGCATCAACCAACGTTTTTTCACGTTGGGAGCCACTTGTACAACAACCAATCCTTTTTCATATTGGGTGTACGTCTACAGAGCTAGTCCTTTTTCATACTGGATGTAGATCTCCGTAGTGCCAGTCCTTTTTCATACTGGATGCAAGTCTCATACGTCTTCAGTGCACTTGCTTGAGTTGAGCGTGTGTCCAAATGAGAGGTGTGCCCTCTCTATTTATACACATCAAGTGTATGACCTAATTTCCTAACTGGGATGACTTGTTACTCTTTCTGGGCCGACTTGTCTAGAGAGACACAAAATAGCATTTATGTAATATTTCTCATGGGTACTATTGACCCGACTTACAACAGAAGGTTTACATCGATTCTTTCAAGTACATTTACATGACCAAGTACATTAATAACATTTCCCGAAGGAGATACAACAATAATACAACAAAAGTACAATAAGAATATCTTTTGAAGTTACATTCTTCAACATGATCATCATTTTTTTAGAGGGGAGGATATTAAGATCACCAACACATATACCTACTTGGGGTTACAGTTCAATGGTTCATAAGACTTCGTTTTAGCCTATGGCATGCTCTGCAGCCTTTAGTGAACAAGGGCTATGGGTCCTTAGCCCTTCTTGAGAGACAGTGTTTCTAGAACCATTTTCAGGACATATCATCTACGATGTTTCTCATGGACACCCTTTTTCGGCCCACAGTTCTCTATGGCTCAGAGGTTTGAGGGATTTGTTTATTAGAGTTCTACTGGGCCTTAGTAGAGAGAGTGGTTTAGGGGCCTTGTTTACTAGAGTCTGTTTGGGCCTCATCAGAGAGTATAGATCCTCCTCCTTCATTGCATCATGAGTTTGGTTCCCGACCCTTTCGACTTGAGATTATATTTAGCCATGTCTTACTCCTACTTTGCATTTTTAATGTTCATTGACTCGATGAAGGCCCAAGGGACGAGATTGGTATCCATACTTGGCCTATTGTTCATTGGAGTTTATTGCCTCAACCAACCCTCAGGCTGCACTTGATGTTGGTATGAGGAGGTCTCAGACCTTTTGGAGTTCATTCATATTGCTACTATATACATGCACTCAATGAATGACAATTGATCAGAGATTTTTTTTTTGTCAACCTTAGTGGAATATTCTTCCACATCTGCCGAAGTCAAAGAATGGCTAGTAATAAGGAAACATTCCTTGTCAACCTTAGTGGAATACTCTTCCACATCTGCTGAAGAATGGATTACAAGTAATCAGGGAAAATTTCTTTTTAAACTTCGCTGTATAAACAAATATTTATAACTAGAAACACACGAAGTGTTTTACTCGTTTAGATTAGCAATGATCACACACACAAAGAATTGACATAGAGATTTTTGGTCAATATGACCTGGAAAAACCCGTGTGGGAAAACTAATGAGAGAGTAGAAGTTCTTTATTATCTCAAGTAGAGATAGAATAAAGTACAAGAGAATTTCTTCCAGCAAACACAGATTTATTTCTGAACCTATTGCCTCAAATTTTGTGCCTTATTTTAGCTAGACGTTTTCTTGGGAATCACACCCTTCTCTTCTGTTGGACATCTTGGGATTTGTGCCCTTCTTTATTTGCCTTATGCTTGTGGGTTTCACACCCCTCCTCTACTGCTGAAGAATTTGGCATTTGCCCCCTCAACAATTTGCCCTCTCTCTCAGTAGTGGGTGAATTCACTCTCTGAATTCACTCTCTCTCCTTTGGTGAATTCGTCTTCTTCCAGCTGCAAACTCTGTTGCTGCAATTCACTCTATTCACTGCTCTCTCCAACTGCTTCTGAAGAATGATACAAATGGTGCCTCTTTTTGCCTCGAGTTTCCCTTTTTTATTTTCTCGTTATGAAATCGACTCAACCATAAGATCTGATGGTTGAGATTAGATCTTAATCATCCAAATCAATGACTGCGTTTTAATTCTTCGTTGACAAAACTTAAAACACCTTAAGTCACTTTATTCATAAATATTAAACTGAAAAGTTAAACTTTATATCTCATAAAGTCAAATAACATGAGGTCCTCCTTGGACACTTTTCCTAGGCTAGGCACCAAGACCAGGAAACAGCTTGTCCGAGTTAACTATTTCAACACAATCTTGTAGTCCAGTCCAACCATGTAGTAGTATAAAGGCTTGCCTATAGTGGGATTAACCCTGCCAACCAACTAACATCAAGCTGCCAGTTCTAGGAAACTTGTGATATTATATGTAAATGTTTGCTTAGTTTTCAGATTTTAGGTCTTTAGGGTCAGATTTCATGTCTATAATTTCAGGTCTTTAGATTAATGGTGGTACCTAAGGTTCCATTATTGGAACTTTTGATACTAGATGTTAGGATGGGTGTTACAATGATCATTCGAGATGAGATCTATAATCAATTTGTGCAGGTCACCTAGATCAACCCTCAAAGCAGGTTACGCCCAAAGATGGCCTTCTATGTTAATCACTGCATGGATATGAGGGATGTGCTCATTGTTCGGCCCCATTACATACTCTGCCATTGGGTACATGTTCTTTGTAATCCCTTGGGCTAGTTCAGGGTGGGATTTCATAGACTTAGGGTGGAGACAAATCACCAGATTGATTGATTTGATAGGATTTGCTAGGTGTGCCATCTTTGGGAGGTTGAAACTGAGGAGCACTTCATTTTCTGCTGTTGTATTTACTACAAGATCCGAGGGTAGTTCCACTATATTTTCAAGGAGCTTCAGACTCTGGCTAGTGTCTTCAGGTACCCCGACCAATGTTGTTTGGCCTTATACTTGCAAGAGGCCCTCTAATTCCACTCCCTCATTCTCCAACGACATTCACATCCTAGACCAACTTCCACCAAGGAACTCACTTCATTTTCACAATGTTCCCATCTACTAGGGGCACCAAGAGGCAGACAAATGGCGATCTTGTTTCCAATCCCAGATTAGTACAGACCTGAAGGGCCACCTCCACTTACCTGGGACACCAACGACATTGCTAACCTTGGTCCCATACTAGCAGCCAACATATGTCATTCAGATCACAACAACATGCCCCCTCCTCTAGACAACAACATATTACACTGCAATTCCTCTTCTAGTTCTTCCTCTAGATAGACTTGTATGTTGAGATCCCTCCATTTGGTCTTGGATGTCAGGAGAGATGGTTCCAGCGGACCTTGACAGGCTTGTACCATTTGTATCATAGATTCTAGATCCATTTTCTTTGTATACTCCACTCTTGGGTTGACTCTCCACTTTTGAGTTGGTTTTCTGGGATTTAAATTTTAGATTAGAGTCATTCTTTACTTTCTACATCTTACTTTTCTTAGGAGCCATTTAAGTGTTATCATTTTGTACCCTACAGTCCCTTTGACCTACTTCATTGGTCATTTGTTGGACATTAATAAAATTATATTATTTTATCTTATCTTATCTGCATGTGTATGAATTTCTTTACAACAAAGGTAGTTTTTAGGAAGCACTATTTTCTTGTATTTAAAAGTGGTTGGCAAATTTTCCTAATTTGGCAAATATATAATTGATAATATGAATTTCTTTACAATAGAGGTAATTGCAAGGTAGCGCTATTTTATTGTGCATAAAAAGGTTGGCAGATTTATCTAATATGGCAAATATTTTAATGATGTATGTGCGTGTGTCAGTAGCTCTAGTGGTTTTGAGAAAAAATGTTATCCTCCCCAACCGGGTTCAAATCCCACTTTCTGACATGTTGCTTTTAGTGATCTGATTGGTGATCTCTCTTTCTCTGTCTCTCTCTCTCTCTATGTCATTGGGTGTAGTTTGAGTGGTTGCGAGGAGAATTGTTACCTTTCTTACCCAAGTTCAAACCCACTTTGTGACATGTTACTCTTAGTAAGTTAATTGTTGATGAGTTGTTGACCTGGCTTTGTGCCCTGAAGAATAGAAGATTTACGTTGGCCCTTGGGTACCATCCTCTGAATGAGAAGAGGTGCTTAGAAGGTTTGCCCTGGGAATTTTTTCTGTTCAACAAAGTACTCTATAGATTGGTGAAGTAGCATACTTAGTTTTGTACATCTTCCATCACTTTGGGGAGTAAGTATGCAAAGCGGGGGTAGTATGTTGAGAATCCATTTTATTAGAAAACATGAGGTGGGGATGCATTTCCTTGAGTAATCATTCTTTTTTTTTGGTAGCGAGGATCAGGAAACATTAGTGGGTTGGGTGTTACTATATATGGATGAGAATTAGTTGAGTGATTTTTCTTATCCCTTTTATACTCGATTGAGGTTCATGAGATTGGGAATTAGATTGGATGCTTTATAGTGCTGGGTAGTTTGTTCTCCGTACAGAGAGCATTGGGGCCTTGTCAAGATGCCTCTAAGAATTTTTTTCATCTTGTTGTATCGCAATAGCAGTCAGTAGCATACAAGGTAATGCTTAATAGGAGTGATCCAACTCAAATAGAATAGGGAAGATCTCCTTTGCACACTTGGAATTTTTTATTCAAAGCATTTTACTTAATGAGAGTGCCATTATGAAGAAACACAACTTTTATTTCGTATCTTTGTAGTTTACTCCAATTGATTTATATCATATGTTTTATGTAATTTTCTTGATAGGCAATTTTCAAACAGAAGTTAATTTTGAGTGTCCACTCAGGATCCAAGCTACAGAAGTGAAAGAGGATGTTTAAAACATGAAAGTCCTTCAATTCAATCTCTTAACCAAAAGCGGCTGGTTTGTTTTTGTAGAATGCACCATTGACAGAGCAACAACAAGCAGCAGTTGCAGCTCTTTCTCATGCTGTTGCAGAACGGCCTGTTCCAATTAATATGGTATGTAAACCTTGTCTATTCATTATGATTTTTTGAAGTCTTGAAACGTTCTCTGTGATGTCTACCTTGAAATAATTTCTCCTGTACCACCTAATAAAGTTGATAAGTTGCTGCAGAGAGCCAAATCTCGACGCCTATTAAACAGCCTTATTAGTGAAATTTTAATTCCCCCAAATAAGCAAATCCTGTTTTTCTCATGCCCTAATGTAGTAAAAGTATGCAGCCGAGTATATCTTTATAACTTTTATATAACATCCAGAAATGCCTGCTTCACAAACAAAACGTACAATAATTCAGTCGTTCCAGCAAGATATTAATCATGTCATCAGTCCAGACATGTTACATATGCACATGTGCATATTGAATGACAATTTGCTCCGAATGGTCCTGAAAGAATGTGAGATCACTGAAAATAGGTCTTGTAAATTGAAAAGATGCTTTTTAACAAGAGATTAGAGCAGTCATATTTTAGAAACCATTTGATTACTAAACTTTTTTTTGTTTTTTTTTAAGAATTCAGAGTGCATATCACACTGTGTTAACAAAATTCGGGTGAAGGCTATAAAATCCAATGTTCCACCAAGTTTTTGGGACACAGGAGTGGGTAAACACATTTGCAGGATGTGTGCAGATGTGTGGGGAAGCACCCCTTTAATTGTAGAGAATGTCATAGGGGGCTTTGGGGTATCTGACATGGGGGATCCTGCTTGAAATACTAGAAGATCAAATTAAACTGTAGAAAAACTGAAACATTAATTATTGAAATCTTATACATAATGATATGCCAATAACATCCATCATTACAGGTAACATAATCAATTATAAATGATACATGTAATGATATAACTTAACATAATAATCATGATTCATAAATCATTTATGGAGATGTCTAAAAATTCGACAATTTGGACCGGACGGCTATTTTATTCTCGGAATTTGGCATTTTTTATTTTGCAAAATCGGAATGTAACTATGTTTTAATCTCAATTTTGATGGTAAAAATGGATTCAGCACCCTCAAAAACCCCTAGGAACCCAAAATTCCAAAACTTGACAACTGTAGCCTGAATTTTTAAAAATTCCGACCGGATTTTATCAAAATCGTGCTGGAAAAATCAGCCTATTTAAACCCAAATCGTAGAATTTTTCGACTGAGATCATCTATCATCATTGTATTTCTGATTAAAATTGGAAAATGTAAAAGATAAGATGTAAGTCTTAAGATAACTGATATAAGAACATATCAAGTGATAGAGGAGCATCATTCCCATGGTTGGTCCTTATTCCTTCATGCAGTAGCTGGATGCATGGACTAGTGGGGCATTGCCTTGAGTGTAGGGAGCACGTCCCCTACCCTTTGGAACACCTCCCCATGTAACACTGATAATATTGGCTTTTACAATCTTTCTCATCCTTCTGCTTTCTCTTTTGGAAAACAACAACACAAAATTTATGGAATGACATGAAGGAAGCACGGCAGTTTCTCAGTAGGAAGATTGTTTGCTTTAATGAGTTGGGTCTCTATATCATGTTTGTTGACTTTGTCATTTTCTGTCATCATTTGCTGTTTTCATTTTGAAGTGGAAACCTTTTGTGCAATTTTTTTGTAAGTAAGTGGCAGGTTTTCTATTCATATACATCAACTGTTAAAATATTTACATGCTCTCAGAGAATTCAATTGAGAGACCCTTGAATTGAATCCTCTATAATAGTCTGTCATGTCTATTGGCTTGAATAATGCCATATTCAAAATTTTGAAAAGGTTTGGGTATGTCCTAGCAAAAGCAAAACAAAACAATATTGGATATAGCTTGGCCCTTGGCCACTACATCCTTCATGCTACAAACTGAGCTTTGTACTTCTCGATGTTGCCATCCGCAACATGCTTGATTTTATAGAGCCATTTGGAAGTCATAACAGACTTCCCCTCTGGTCTCGGAACCACCTCCCACACACCATTCTTCATGATGGAATTGTAGTCTTCCATCATGTCATCTCTCCAAACCTGATTGCGAAAGCCTCCTCAAAAGTAGTAGGGTCAAACTCACGCAAGCTAGTCACCTATGCCATATAGCTGGAAAATCTCTCTGGTGCCTTGCTCTCTCTGACCACCCTCTTGGGTGGCCCCACAGACTTCTCTGCTTCCTTCACAAGTTCCCTAAGCCAACTTGTCTTTCTCTTCATGGAAGCAGCATCTTGTGGCAGACCCTCCTCTACAGCTTCATCAGACAAATGTCTCCCTGGAGAAGTACCTGTGGTCTGAAATCCCGTACGTGAAGAACCTGAACCTGAACCATGTGTACCCGAATCACATGAAGGTGAAACCTATGAACCTGTGATCCGTGACCCTTTCCCAATACTGAAGTCCCTGTAGGCTGAGTACCTGAAACTGATGAACTTGTTGTTAAAGCTAGTGCAGTTGCGACACCCATTTTGAGAGAGGATGGTACCTTAGTCAACTGACTAGGGCAGAGTAAGACCTTAGAAGGTACCCTAGGGCCCTTAGTAGTCTCCTGGGATGCGATGGCCAAGTAAGTCCTGGAAGTAGTTGATCAACTTTCAGTGTGAGACTAAAACTCAGCTTAGTACTGAGAACCATTCTCCGAGAGAATAGAGGACTCAATCAAGGTCTAGGGGTTGATCAACATGATTCAGTATCAGACTAAAACTTAGTCTAGGGATGAAAGTCATTCTTTAAGAATGAAAGATAATGATGTCCCCTCTCCTAATCGGTTATTGCTAGGTTGCTTCTCAAGGGACTGGCCACCCCTTGACGATGTCCCTAGCACCTAACCCTTAGGTTCAGTGTTGAGGACCTAAGGATTGTACCATTCGTTTGGATCTTTCCCTTATAAAGTGATGACGAAAATATATAAAACAATGTACCTTGAGAGAGAAAAGTTTGTTGGTTTTGTTGGTCCTAAAGGAGTCATTTGTCCACCTCTTATAGTTCACCTTATCCTGCGAGTATGTCGGTTCTTGTGACCCTCTTGGTTGACACTTGGTCCTTTGCCTTACTTGGTCTTGGCACTCTCACTTGTGTGCACCTTTGATTACGATGACTCCTACTTTATGGATTTTATCCTAAGTGTATTTACCTTATGATTTATTAAAGGACCATTGGACCATTTATTGTTATAGTGACTTTATGAGGACCTTTGACCCTTTAACTTTTGAATGTTCACATTATGACCCTTTTACCTTATTACCTTATTATATAACCATTAGCATTTATTTATTATTTTATATTTGAACCTTTAGACCATTTACTTACTTTATGGTTCTATTATTTGGATCTTTGTTATTTTACTTTTTGATTTTTTTATTATCTTTGGACCATTTATTATTTGGACTAAAACCTTGTAGAAAGGCTTTGGTAATTATCCAAGCCATACATTATCCCGATCCTGTTCTCTTCGACTAGTGTGACTGGTTTTCTCTCTACTAGTTTTCTTGCGTGTTTGATCTCTTAGCATCAGCGATTCCTTGCGCGTGCGTGACTCATCCTCACGTTTGTTCCAGCGTGATCACCTTGCCTGCTTTTGCGTCACTGGTCTTGTGATCCGTCCGTATCTGCGTCTCGTGTTTTCCTTGCTTGCACCCTGCCCGCGTTAACCTTGCTCGCATCCACAGTGATCTATCTCTTGACTGAGATACCCTGCGTTGTACTATCTTCCCCTCTGCGTAACTGGGATCACCCATGCTTTGTATCACCTGTGTTGCTCTCTACACCATCCACGTGAATCTCTGCACGTGCTCTTCTGCTCCACGGGCTTGGTTGTACCTCAGACTGCTCCTCGTTTCACATGACTGCTTGCGCTGTGCGTTTTGTGTCCTTCACGATAACTGCTCTTGCATGATCCTTTCAGACTCCCATCCTTCACCGTGACTAAGTTTGTGTTTTTTCCACCTGCGCAGACTCTCTTACTTGCAGTCTCTATCCTAGTGTGCATTATTTACACCTGTGTGGCTCTCTTCATATCTGCCGTCTCTATTTTATCTTGATTGTGTTTACACCAGTGTGACTCCTTACCTGCCTTGTAGCGTGTCTTCTTTCCTGCTCAATGTGATCTACTTTCACATGACTGTATTAGCAACATGACGGTGTGCCTCTTGTCAAGTATGACTGCGCTGCTAATTTGATTGAAGAATTTGAGGTCTGTTTACTTCTACCTGAACTCTCTCTCAAGATATGCAATTTGTTTACCCAGATTGACTTGTTCCTTCGGTGACAAGATCAAACTCAGAAATATCTGAGTATAAGGCGGATCCAAATAATGGTTAGGATTCGTTAGTTTCTCTTGTACATTATTTTATGTTTTATGGTACATGGCATTTGACATTTATTTTACTGTACATGGCATTTGAGATTTATTAGTTTACTATACACTGCATTTGATGATTCTCGAGGACCAACCTTGATGCAGTGACCAAATGGAGCGTTAAGTTGAAAGAGATGAAAATTATGATGTTTTGTTTTATTACTGTTTAAGTTTTTATTAAGCAGTACTATTGTGAATCTGAGTATATATGTTTATGTATTAAAGTTATTACTTATGTTAAAACTCATCTAACCTCTAAATTTCAACACCTGTAACCTGTGATCTAGTCACCCCTAAGATCTATGACCCTGTGCCCCGACTCTCTGAAATCTGAGATACAGTCACGTGTGGAGTAGTCATCTGCTTCTGCTCCTTTGACTCCCGAGACTTTCGAAAGGCTCGCTCCTCAAATCTCACCTCCCTCCTCACCACAACTTTCCTCTGTGTAGGAAGGTATATGCGGAAAGCCTTCGAAGTCTCGTCATAGCCAACAAAAATGCCTCTCTCTCCAGTAGCCTCCAACTTTGTCCTCTTCTTAGAAGGGACATGGGAATATGTAAGGCATCCAAAAATGCAAAAGTGGCCTATCTTAGGCTTCTTCCTGGTGAACATCTCCTCAGGAGTTTTGCACCCCAAGGTACGGTGTAGACTCCTGTTTTGTACAAAAACAACTGTACTACAGGCCTCTTCCCATAGGAAGAAATGAAGACTCTGATCATACAACATGGCTCTAGCTGCACCCACTATCGAACGACTCTTCCTTTCAACCACTTCATTATGTTGTGGAGTGTAGGGAATTGTCAACTGCCTCCTGATACCCTCTAGTCTACAGAACTCATCGAATGCATGGGAAGTGTACTCACCCCCATTGTCTGATCTGAACACCTTGATCTTCTTTCCTATCTGGTTCTCCACAAGAGCTTTAAACTCTTGGAACCGAAGCAAGACCTCCTCTGACTTCTTGCTTATCATAAAGTAGATCCAAGGCTTTCGGGATTAGTTATCAATGGATGTAATGTAATACTCAAAAACTGTCAATGACGCAGAAGACTTGGGACCACACAAGTATCAACATCTGTACTCAATAGTCCAGACACCCATCTTTGCACTCCCACTATGCATCAACATCTGTACTCAATAGTCCAGACACCCATTGATCTACTTTAGTGGTCATTTGTTGGACATTAATATATTTATCTTATACTCACATGCTCCATGTTGCAAGCCTAAAGAGGGGAACACTGCTCCAGCCAGTTCCAAAGGTTGATATTCTTTAGTCAAGATGATTCTTTTGGTGTAAGGACCGAGTTCTGTTGTAGTCCTTTGATATCACCATCCAATATTTCTTTTAGAAGTAGGATTGTTTTATTTGGTATATGAGAGGGAGATAGTTTTTATCCTTGAAAATTTTAGGGTTTTGGGCTATATATCTTCTAGAAGGAAGGAGGCTCCATATTCTAGAGATTAGGTTTTTCATCCAATGTTTTGGGGTACAGAGTTGTCTAAGTTTTAAAGAGCTCCTCCTAGCTTAGGGACTATGCTTGAAAGCAAGTTAGCTACATTACCAATTGGGTTCCATGCTTTGTTAAACCCCATTCCAAGAGTAGATGATAGTTACATTTCCAATTGAGTTCCATGCTTTCCAAAACTACATATTGAGTCGAGCCTTAGACTCTTGTCTTTTTAAATTCTTCACTATAAACAACTTTAGATAAGCCAACAATTAAAAGATATGATGTTAGCTCTTGGGATAGAGTCCCTATCCCAAGTAACTCTTTTGTAACTCAAATTGTTGTTTGTCCAAATAATGAAATATGTGCAGGTTGTGGCAATCTGGATTCATTGCATCCTTTTTTTTAAAAGATGAATAGGGACCTCTCTTAATATGAATAGGGGCCAAGTTCTGTAGTTCATGAAGCATTTTGATCCAGTTCTTATGTAGGCCTAATCGAAGATGTATTTTTTGGGTGATTTTCAATTTTCCCAAATGAGGGTTTGACTGAATTTCCCTAAATCTAAATAGGAAAATAGTCGAGTGTGATCCAGGATGGCTGTATCATGGCTTGCAAGCATCAAAGCAAGTAGCTAATCATCCAAAGTTGCTCTCTATGCACATAACCGTGCTATTTTCCTTTCCCTAAACAATCCAATGCTCTGACTTAATTCTGTGCTATAAATGGATACTCACAGTTTAAAACGTGCTTTCTAGATACATGTGTACTTAGCAGTGCCACTGACCTACTTCTTTGGTCATTTGCTAGTCATTTGTAAGGCACATGAATACATTAATTATTTCTTTTCTCGTCTTGTAATTATAGGCTGATAATCTCTCAACCTCTCTTGTGCATTTCATTTTTATTTACCTTTATCATTCAAGATGATGTTTTCTACCTTGTATCCTAGTGTGAGGTCATTATTTAATTGCTAGTATGCTAAATTATTTTTTATTTTTTATTTATATTTAAGTATTTTTTCAAACCCCCTGTTGTGATAACCTTTCATTTGTGCCACTTTTTATTACTATTAAAACACCATCTTACCTTAGCTGTATGCGTACTATTTATTTAGTTATAAAAAAGTGTTGTTCATTTAATCATAATTTATTTTGTTGTTCAAGGAAATCCTCTTTTCATGATTTTGTTCTAGAAACTGGTATATTATTTCTTATTTTTTATTTCCCCTTTGAATGATAGTTCAAGTAGGTATTTCATATTTAATTCTAAAGAGTTTCTTTGCTGCTTATTACAGGTTCTAGAACAAATTGTTAGGCATGATTCGAGTTTGGCTGTATCATCTATGGATGAACCATTGCAAACTTCGTGGCCTACAGAAGCGGTCTTGCTCAATAGTCACCAGGTATGTTGTTCAGGCTTTTTCTCTATTTTTGAAGATTTTAACTTTGTTAATACATGCATGTGGAAAAATGATTCTTTATTTATAAAATATGATCACATTTATAGGTTGAATGGATCAGTAGGTGGGTGGATGGCCCATAAATATAAGTGGTGTATGTGTTTGTATGTATGTGTATGTATATGCATGTATGTATGTATGTATGTATGTTTTACTAAAAACAAGGGCCACATAGAATTTGCCATAAGCTATATTTGAAAGGCACAAACCCTAACCAATAAAAAATAGCCAGCCATGACCACCCATAATTAAAGTGTTATAAATTGCCAAATTGCCCCCAAGGCAAAAAGCAATAAGCACACAACATTAGGTTCCCTTCGGTGCCCTTCATGTGATAGTTGGTTCGTGGTGCATTTTGAGCTAGTCAAATATTTTGTTAGATCACTTAGGTGAGTTACTTCCATCTCCACCTTCCTAGTTTGCACCTAAATTTGCAGAAGTAGAAAGGCACGAATTAGAGACCATTAGGTATAGATTAGAGACCCATCCTCCCAGGAATTTTTTTTTGCTTTGTCGTGTGCAGGTGAAAAGAATAGGTTAGCGATGATCAACCTTAGAATTTTTTCTTGATTAATCGTGTTTGCAAGGCTAAGCGAGAATTCTATCTTTAAAGTGTCCCAACTCTTATAGTGTTTGGAATAATTGTCATAAAGGTCTTCAAGAGCTCGACTGCCTTTCTTATACAATGTCTTAGTTGAGAGCCAAGGATCCTTGATGAACAGCTTTCCTTCTTGAAGTACCATAGGGACTACCATAATCAATGCTCATTGAAGGAGAGCCTAAACTTGTGCAAATCACTTTTCCAAACGAACTTATGCTTGATGGATTCCCAACTTTGTAAATGGTTTTGGCAAGAAAAGTCCTCGTAATTTGGATAGGGGTTCAGGTGTTCAATAGGGTTTGGTGATTTAGGTTGTTTTAGTTCTTTTGGCAATATGGGGCTCTTGAGGTAATACAGTTTCTTTGCAAGCATTTATAGGCTTATGTACCTTCTACAACTCAAATGATCCATTAATCATAGAAAGTCGGGGCCTTTGTCTGGGTGGCCAAAATAGTAACATACACATTTCTCCTTTCTCTTTGAGAGTGCAATAAAGGCTTCAAGTATTCATATGAAGCCCTTGTCTCCATTAGAATTGGTGCACAAAAAATTTCTAAGAAGCTTCTCTAGCTTACTATAGGCATTGATCGATGTAAACCATTGGAAAGAGCAGTACACATGAGGAGCAATGAGCACCTTGGTGCAAATTTGAAAAATTTCAATATAGATAAGATAAGATAAGATAAGTTAATTTTATTAATGTCCAACTAATGACCACCAAGTAGGCCAACAAGGCTGTCGGTTACAATGATGTCTGTGCTATGCGGGAGGACCAACCGGTCCCCTTTTAAAAGGAATACAAAGCAAAAAATTAAAATGAACACTGCGAGTTGGGCTGAAGTATGAGAGAGCTCCAGCCTCGATCCCAACTTCCAAACTCTGAACTAGGACAGAGATGCTCTGGTGGAGAAGATCCTAGAGCCGAGAGGACCAAGAGATAAGTTTCAAAATCCATTCATCAATTTTGTTCGAAACACTTAACAACATTGCTTCCCATAACTCCTTTTGGGGGGTTTTAAAGGCAATGAAAATTCCTAAGAATTTGAATACTTTCCCAGTTTCTTGCTAAGCCCAACCTTGACTTAACAACCACTTGAGTATCTCTTGTTGACTTTGTTGGTAGCGTGCAATTTTGAGAATTTGTAATCTTGGCTTGGAGGATTCATAGAAAAAATGCAAGCAATGCATGGTGTTATCTAGGGTTTGCTTCTCTCTAATGGTCACTCAAAAAAGAATCATATGCTAAGTGTCCATTTATGAGTTGACCAACAATAGGACTAGCCAAGGGAGTACCTTTGATTAAGCCTTGCACTATTCTGTTGCAAAAAAGATGGCTAAGAACAATCGATATATATATGGCCAAGGCCAAAATTGTTTATTGTGAAAAAATTACAGAGCTCAAATTTGGTTACTAATCTCAAATAATTAATCTACTTATTACTAATTGCACCGAGATTAGCGAGGTTCTTATCACCCAGTATGAGGGAGATGTTGTAACGCGTAACATTGTGTATCATTCCCATAAAAGAATACAAATGATGTCGATTTAAACAAAAAAATATTATATTGATTTGATCGTAAACCTAGATATAGCAGGAACCGAGAGGGATAAAATAACTTGAAGTGTAAATTTTTTCTTAATGTGTAAAAAATTAAGATAAAAAGAATTTACAACTCAAGAAAAATTGGATCCCTCTTGGTGCTTGATAGATCCGAGTTGAAGATGGATCTATCCTAGTTAATAACACACTGAACTCATCAACCATACAATGAAAACCGAACACAAGATGTACCTTGGAAACCCCAATTGGGGAAAACCAACAAACAATTTGTCTTATATTACAGATTTGTTTAACAACATTTACAACACTAGGCTATCGGATATACACATCGGATCTCAATCACTCCTTACTCCCCCTTGTTGCAAATATGCCCAAACCCTCAGCAATGCAAACAAACCCTGGCTTCAGTGAAACCCTCACTCCAAGCTTGTGAGAGACTCCCTCTCTCAGATTTGATCACTCACTTATCACTCATTGTCAATGATGTTATTCATATTGACAATGACCACTCAAGAGGTATGATTCACTTTTGACTACTGTGGTGTCTATACAACTCTCCTTAGACTCTTTTATAACATTCACTTTACATCAATACCATGGGACACCCAGTACCACAGGACACATTATGCCATGGTCCTTCCAATATCATTGAGTATAAAGTATTACAAAAGACTCTGTCTAGAGAGTTACTCTTTCGGACGACTTCTACATGCTAGACACCCCATGTAGAAGTACTTGTCTGAGCTACCAGAATCTATCACTCCCTCTTAGCAAGGAAGGTACTTCCATAGAAGCATCCACCAATATCAAACACATCCTCAGCTGCTGAAAATGCTCCCTCTGAACTAGAAGACCTTGCTTCCTCAGAACTGAAATCCATCATTGCAATCTCTACAATTTCTGGGCTTTTTCTGCCCCAACACTGCCTAAAATTACCTAGGTTGGTCGTATCCTTTTTGGGCACTCCTGCCCCTTGCTTGGGATATGCTCGGCTACTTTTGCAGCTGCCTGGAACTTTACTACCCCTTCCTTGGGTTTGCCTGGTTGCCCAGACTGTCTTGGGATTGTTGCCCGTAGCTTGGTGGCTGCTCTGGAAATTTTTCTCCGCCCCTTGACGGCTCACTTTTTTTCTTGTTGGTGGTGGATGCTAGTTGTCATCCCTTTGCTGTCTCCAGACTGCCTCTGCCCAACTTCGTGGCTTCTTCCTTTGTTGGCTGCAGAGTCCATGACCTTGTCGTTCCTCACTTGTCTGTCATGTCCAGTGTTTCCTTTCTCCTAGTGGATGACCCCTCGTGCTGCTGTGACCTTCATCTTTCGACGTCCGTGGCATCAGAGGCTATTGCGTCAAATTTTTCTTGGCGCAAGCTCTCGCTGACTCTAACAATGTTGCTACACACTCAATCTAGCTCTTGTTCTGCTCTTGATGCACGTAGCTCTCATGGCCTGGCTCCGACGATGGATCCTTCACAATGGTTGTCTGTCTAGCCCCGCATCCTAATGGTTGATTAACATTCCAACAACTGCTGTTGTGCTCGCGACCACATTGTCCAATGATCTGCGTCCATGCGATCTGTCTCCCATACTAGCATCCTCTGTTGGATTTTCGTGTGTAATCACATCCAAGTGGTTGCTCTAGTTTCACAACCCACTTGACTCAGGCGTCCTTGCAACAAATCCACGTTGTCTGCGACCACTACGTTGCCCTAGTGTCCAACTTCTTATTGGATCTGCTCTAGGCCAACAACTCCGTGTTCACTTGAACCTGCCCGTTCCTCCACTATCCCGAGCTTGCGTTTGCAACTATAGGCATTGCTGCGTGCTCCTGCGATCCATAAGATCCTACGCCTAGTAGCCCGCATTGACCTTTGCCATCATGGCTTACTCTCCCAGATGCTCTGAGCCTCACGCTCGAGCCCGATCCCTTGTAGATTGTCTGCCACTCCTCACGACCCAACTTGTCGTTAATCAGTCCAAACACATGCCCTTCATTTGATTGTTGATGGCGTCCGTACGATCCACACCATGGCCGTATGGTGTTGCTCTCCTTTTTCCTATAATTCTTCTTGGTCTTGTGCAGGTCTCTCAGTCTTGCTCTAATACCATGTGAATTTTTTACAGAGCTCATATATGGTTACTAATCTCAAATAATTAATATGCTATTATTAATTAGTAACACACTGAACTCATCAACGATACAGAGAAAACTAAACTCAAGATGTACCCTAGAAACCCCAACTGGAGAAAACCAACAAATTGTTTGTCTTATATTGCAGATTTATTAAACAACATTTACAACACTAGGCTATCGGATATACACATTGGATCTTAGTCACTCCTAACTCTCCCTTGCCACAACTATGCCCAAACCCTCAACAATGCGAACAAACCTTGGCTTGAGTGGAACCCTCACTCCAAGCCTCTGAGAGACTCCCTCTCTCAGATTTGATCACTCATTGTCAATGATGTTACTCACACTGACAATGACCACTCAAGTGATATGATTCACTCCTGACTATTGCGGTGTCTATACAACTCTCCTTAGACTCTTTTATAACATTCACTTTACATCAATATCATGGTCAATACCATGGGACACCTAGTACCATGGGACACATTATACCATGGTCCTTTCAATACCATTGACTATAAAGTATTACAAATGACACGGTCTAGAGAGTTACTCTTTTGGATGATTTCTACATGCTAGACACCCCATGTAGAAGTACCTGTCTAAGCTACCAAAAGCTAACATATAGCCTTTTTGGATAGGAAAAATTCTCTATTTCTTTGATGGTGTACATCATGCTTCTAGGGTTTTGTGTAATTGATGCTCCTAATCTCAGTAGAAGGTAAGTAAAAATAGAAGGTGACTGAAAAGTAGATTCACTCAGCCAATTTAAGCCTTATCTGTAGGGGGGGTACACTTCCCTAGTCCCAAAATAGTAATGATGAAATGTTTATTATGTCATGACGAAGGATCCTCATGTGGTGCGTCCTAGGACTTAAAGAATAACAAATCTTCAAATATAGAAAGAATATTAAATTCAAAATCCTTTCAATGAATTGAAGTGAACTGTATTTCCTAGAATAGAAAGTCAAGTTCAAAGTAGGATGCACTCTAGGCCATAAAAAGAAAGTGAGGCCCCAAAAAAATGTTGAGGAATCCCTCATGTAGTGTGCCCTAGGTCTAGTCCCAAAATAGATTTAGATAAAGTGTAGACCAAAGCAAATGGAACCTTCTATGCTAGTGCACCCTGGGTTCCCATGAATAGACAATTCCCAAGGCAAGTGACCTAAATGATGATAGAAATAGAATGCCCACTTCTAGTGGGCGCACCATGGAAGCTACAAAAACAATCTAGAAAGATTTAGGCACCTAAAATGGAACCAAAACAATAATTCTCGGAATTACTTGAAATTTGAGCCTCATGTTGTATGCAACATGGGCTTCCATAAATAGGGATGAAAATTCCAAGGCTAAAACCACCCTCATGTTGTATGCAACATGGGTCTCCATAAATAGGGACGAAAATTCCAAGGCTAAAACCTAGACTAAAATCTTGCAGTCTCAGATTGCCACCATACTAGCTCCACATACTGCCCTCCATATTGGGTATCCAAATGTCCAAATGTATAATTAGTTCGCAAAGTATTTGAATCCCAAAAGGCTGCCTTTGACCAAAATTTTACTTTTTTCATGCTGCCTCAAAGTCAGACCATAAGCACATCTCCATAAAGGATCCTCAAATATGTGATTAGAGTTCAAGAAATATGTTTTCCAAAAAAAAAATCGTTTTCCAGGAAGGTAAGTCTTGTAAATCAAGAAAATGGAATCTTGGAAATCTGACCACACTTTAGGAGTCTTTGACCTCGCATACTGGCTCTATTTGCAGCAAGAAATGCACAAGTATGGGGAATTTTCAACAATGTTGATAACCTGCTCTCAGTCCGATGCGTCCTTGCAATGAACCACTTGCCAAGAACTTGTCCAATTCTCAACACCTGAGAAATAAAAGATGTACAGCTATGTGCTAAGTCTGATTTAGCACTCTCAAATTGTTGATGCTGAATGGTGAACTCTGTAATGTTGAGTTTGACCTGTAGTGTATCCACAAACTAGTAGTGCCAAATGATGAACATTGAACAAGTTTGTCTCATAATATTTACATGAATCATCATTGCTAGCTCCCCTATATGAATTTTGAAGGAATTCATTTTGGGTGTTAACATGTTCCAATGCTTTGAAGTTTGGACCTTCCATCTCAGTTTGGCATCTATCATGTGGTAAATGTTAACCAACTCAAGTTATATGAGCTCCCTCACTTGAAAGAAATACTTCCAATGAAACATCTGGAGGTCACAATTCCAGATTGTCAGCCTCCTTGTCTTGAAGATACACTTTTTAATTTCCGCACTGCATATGCTTGGCAGAATGAGATCACCACTTGGTGGACTACCAAGGTACTTTACCCATTCGAGTGAAGTAACTGTCTCAGTCAGAATCAGCATTTGAGCAACAGTTTCCCCATCTCTAGCAGAAATCAGAGACGATTTTAACTAATCAAGGTGCAATTGATGAGTTTTAGTCTACTGAATGTTTTCAAGCTTGTATTATATTTGTACTCCCTCTTTTGTACTTAGTACACTAGTCTTTTGTCCTTTATGATTAACTTGATCCAAGATGTTCACATGCCGACTTTATTATAGTATATGGTGTTACCGGTTGAAATGGCAGTCCCAGCCACCGGCAAGCATATGTGGAGAAAGTGACCACTGTCATCTTAGTCTCTTCTCCAAACTTCTTCGGAAGTCTAAACCTCCTAGGGGAGAGCCTTATGTAAGTCTGCAAAAGACACTTAGACACGAATATATCTTGCAAACGTGTGAAGTTAGTGACCAGTGCCTAATGGAGTCAAGAAGATGATGTTTATATTTTGAGTATATTCATCCACGGGTAAGCCGATAATCAGCCAATTAGTTCCAATGTGCAAGCAATGAGTGCAATGCAAATATTAGTAAAAGTACAAGTGATTTATCATTACCAAATAATCTAAAGCATGCTTGTACCGCAATAGGGTTATGAATGCAAGTATTTATAATAGCAGTGGTTATACTATTAAGGCAGTGTTTATGTTTCAACTTCAGGTTTTATATGTGCAGCAGTATACAAATAGTATGCAGCAGTATAGCATAAACCCAACAGTATATCAGCAGTAGCTATGCATCATTTGTCCAAGCAACCTTTCCAAACTTTATGCAAGCAACATTATACATGACTATGTATTTAAGTCAGATCTGATATAGGATACTAATAGCAGTATAAAAGTGTTTCAGAGTGTTGATAATGTCACACACAGAATGTACATGCAGCCTGATAAAAAAGTGCAAAACAGTCCACTAACTCCTTACCCACAGTATGCATGGAAATGACTGATTCAAGGGAAAGTGTTGAAGGTCATGTTATCACATATATTTTAGTTGGGCTACCATGATGCAGCATTTAGATTTTCTCTTTTCCTCGGAGCTAGACTTATTGATGGGGATACAACATGGATCATTTTTGCAGCACAAGACATTTAGAGCCTTTGTTCAGCAGCAGATACTGAGTATTTCCTAGCCAGTACTGAGATCTCCTTGTCCTTTGAGATGACTTCAGTGGTGACCTAGTTCATTTGAGCATAGCAGCAGATCAGATATGGTACACATAGTTACAGAGGGGTCCTATCAGATGGAGACATGTATATATGGTGAGATCAGGTGTATGTTTCCCTTGATGGATTTTGCTCTATGATGTATATCAAAGTTTCAAACACCTAGGCTTGTCTTGTAAGGATGATCATGGTGACCTATGCTTATATATCTATACTAATGCTTGATCTTGTGCTTAGACTAATCAAAGTACTTGATGTTGAAGACTGTTGCTCATGCCATGCTTTATACAAATGTTAGATCTTAGTGCTATGTTGGTTCCGTGTGTCATTTGTCTCTGTCCATCCGGTTCATCCATTATTGATCCTTAACCCATGACTTTAGCTTAATCAAGACTTATGAGATTGAAGATCACTTTCCCCAATTTGACCCCTATGCATGATGGATCCCATGGTTTCTGTGTCTCGGCTTTGAGTTATTCCGAAGAGTGTCAGCTAAAACTTGAAACAATGTATCCACCATCATTACATGCACTATAAGCTATAAATTCTATCTATTGAAATGCAAAGTTCTCAAACAAATGCAAATTGTGTCTTTAGACAACTCGAAAAGGGCTATAAAGTAAAATTGTGAAAGGCCTAAAGAAAAAACAGTGGATAAACAAATGTTAAATCTAAAGACTGCTGGCCACTATTGAAATGTAATGATTAATTCCTCATGGAGCCTGCGGGTTTTGTTGCCAAAAATTTACTATGTTTGAAAATTTCATGGTGTGCATTTATTTCATTTTTTGCCATTAAAGATTGAGTTACAGCAGTGTTTATTTCAGTCTGAAAATTTATGTTATTTCCAGCCTTATGAATTTTCTGGGTTGGGCATTAAACTGAGTTACTTTTGACATCTAAACCAGAGGCTGAAACTGAGTAAAAACTTACATGGTATCAGAGCTGAGTGGGGCAGAAAATTAATTTTTCTAGACAGAAAAGTAATTTCCAGAATTCAGAAAATATCTTTTGACAATAACAGCAGTGTGTTGAAACTTGTTCTTTGAAAAATATGTCTTCAACTGGACTGAGAATGGAGGATAGGCTTGATGGGGTTGGGAATTTTGTCCCATGGAAAGCTAGGATTTTGCTTGTGTTGGAGGAAAATGAGTTTTGGGAGGATCTAGTTAGAAATGGCTATTCTCGCTTCCACCAATGCGCTAGCATTGGCTGCCTTCAACAAGAAAGATATTAAGGCTAGGAGGTTTATCCTAGATGTTGTTAAAGACCATGTGATTCTACACATTTTAGGGAAGGGTTGTGCACATGAAATGTGGAGTGCTTTGACCGGCTTGTTTCAGAGTTCAAACGAGAATAGGAAGATGGTTTTGAGGGAGAAGCTGAAGAGTATCAAGATGGTCAAAGGAGAGGTTATTATGACTTATCTTACTAGGATCTCTCAGGTGAGAGATGAGCTTGCAGCAGTTGGGGTGGTTGTTCCTAGTGCTAAGCTAGTGCGGACAACCTTGAATGGAGTGTCACAACCTTGGGCTGTGTTTGTACAGGGCTTGGTGGCTAGGGAGAACTTATCTTCATGGGACAAGATTTATGATGATTTTGTTCAGGAGGAGACTCAGAGGGGTCTTTTGCAGTGCAGTGCTTCGACTAGTAGGGAGGATGAGAAGGATGTGGCTTTGAAAACAAAAGGGAAGAAGAAGAACAAAAAGGGTGGGGCCAAGCAGCAGGATGGGCAGAAGAAGGATCTGAGCACTGTAAAGTGCTTTGCATGTCAGAAGATGGGACACTATGCTGGGCAGTGTCTGAACAAGAAGAAGAAGAAGAAGAAGCAGCAGCAGACAACAACTTCATTGGAGGTCGATGACTTTGCAGCTAGATTTCAAAGAGAGTTTTCTCTGTGCATTGGGCATATTGATAGAGAGAGAGCATCTATTATCACTAGTGTGGATGTTGATAGAGAGAGGGAGTTTTCCTTGGTGATAGACCATTCCTATAGTGCATCTACTTCCAGCACTTGGTATATTGATAACGGAGCTTCGGTCCACATGACAGGTGCTCGTGAGATGTTCTTTGAGCTTTCACAGACAGAGACTGATGTGGAGGTGGTGTTGGGAGATGACTCGGCAGTCAGAGCAGTTGAGCGTGGGACCATTACCTTTCAGAGGGAGTCCTTGAGTCCCATGGTGTTGAGAGATGTATTGTATGTACCTGGGCTGAAGAAGAACCTGGTTTCAGTTTCCATGATTGAGGATCAGGGTCTTGGGGTGTCCTTCCTAGATGGACATGTGCGTGTGTTTCCCCAGATTGCCGGACCATCTGCTTCAATTGCCATTGGAGTTAGATGTGGGAAACTGTATATGCTCCTATTTCAGTCTCAACATGCCTTGGCACATAGCAGCGACGGTGAGCTTTGGCATAGGAGGATGGCTCACTTGCATCATCCAGCTTTGGGGTTGTTGAGACATATGGTTACAGGTTTACCAGAGTTCAGCTCAGAGCATAGTGATGTTTGCAGGGGGTATGCTTTGGGAAAGTACACCAAGACTGCTTTTCCTAGCAGTGATAGTAGGTCAACAGGGATTCTGGACTTGATACATTCAGATTTGTGTGGACCTAAGAAACCAGACACGCTAGTTTTGGGCTACGTGTCTCGTGTCTGCGTGTCACAGACACATTGACAGAGCGTGTCTGACACCTTTCTGCAGCGTGTCCTGTGTTTGGACACTCGTGTCCTATGACTGTCACTACATGTCCCAAAAACAGGACACTCAAACCGTAAAAAAGTTGGTTGGGCCCTCTTTAAAAACGAATCTTCACTTATATTTTGTCATTTGCAAATGGTTGGAGAGCTCAAAGAGTGTTTTTTTTTTGAAGGTGAAGAAGATTTGAAGGCTTGATTCTGATTTATATTGAATATTTGTAAAATTTTGAAGCTATATGTCTATATTTTTAAATTTTAATATATATAATTTTTTTAATAATATATATATATAGATAACGTGTCCTAAGTGTCCTGATTCTCGAGGTCACCGTGTCCATGTTGGACACTCGAATCCTCGTGTCCTTTGTGTCTCGTGTCCTCGTGTTAGGTGATTTAGGTGTGGATCGATGTCATCTGTTTCCTTGAGAGGATATGAGTACTATGTGACATGTTGATGAAATTGTCATTGATGCCAACATGGATGGCACCACCTTGCTGGTAGATGTTGAAAAGCCCATGAAGTCATTGATGAAGACCTTGATGGCCTTGATGCCCTTGGTGGAATTATGTACATGCAGATTAAGCTTATGAAACATTAATTCATATGCATTCCAGCTGGCCAAAACAATAACAATAATTCATCAACCTTATGTTTTGTTATGATCAACTTCCACCTAGCTCAGTGAAGGACTCAACTCAGTCAAGAAAATCTGTGTTGCAGCTCATTTCAACTCCCCCTTATGTAGATGCCATTGGGGAAGTCAATCTCTGTTGATTTCTGCAGTCTAGCATTAAGAACGACAGCCATGTTTGAAATCCTTCATATCCAAGGCAATTTCTTCATAGTTAGTAAGAATACTGTTTGACAAATACAACAACTGGAGGTATATGGCAGTGGCATGCAATTCTAGAAAATATCAAGACAGTTGCGTGGGGTTTGCTCATCATCTCTTTGTTTATTGTCGGCTCCAATTTAAAATAAAAACATTTTATAGAAGTCGGCCCAGAAACTTATTATGTCGGCTCATTTTAAAATTTTTCTTCACGACGGCCCCATTAGAATATTATAATTTTGCCAAGTCGGCTCCAAAGTCAACTATATAGGTCGGCTCCATAATTTAAAAAAAAAATTATTACATGTCGGCCCAGAATGAAAAAAAAGGAATATATGCATGTCGGCCTAGGTTTCTTAAAAAAAAAGAAGAAGACGTGTATAAAAAGGGCATCACGATTTCATTTTATGTGTGAATTTTGTGGGAGAGCTCTGAGGAAAGCCGCAGCAAACTGAGGAAATTTTT
>LPNX010836697.1:0-136796 GCA_001517045.1 Pseudotsuga menziesii | reverse complement strand
CTGGATTAAGAGCAGGTGCTCTATTTATCAGTAGGTGCTGATTTCGCCTAACGGTTGTAGCCGGACAAATAATATAAAAAGATTACAAATTCATATGATATGGTGTTCTTCTGTGTTATGGCTCTTGATGGTTTAACTGCTTTTGATTTATGAATGATGATCTGGAAGATGTTTATGAAATGTTTATGTTAGAGTAATGAATTGATGAATTGGTACCTAACCCTGATAATCTGTGAAAAGGTTAAAATTGGCTGCACACTGATTCACCCCCCCTCTCAGTGTCTGCGTGGACCTAAGAAACCAGACACGCTAGTTTTGGGCTACGTGTCTCGTGTCTGCGTGTCACAGACACATTGACAGAGCGTGTCCGACACCTTTCTGCAGCGTGTCCTGTGTTTGGACACTCGTGTCCTATGACTGTCACTACATGTCCCAAAAACAGGACACTCAAACCGTAAAAAAGTTGGTTGGGCCCTCTTTAAAAACGAATCTTCACTTATATTTTGTCATTTGCAAATGGTTGGAGAGCTCAAAGAGTGTTTTTTTTTTGAAGGTGAAGAAGATTTGAAGGCTTGATTTTGATTTATATTGAATATTTGTAAAACTTTGAAGCTATATGTCTATATTTTTAAATTTTAATATATATAATTTTTTTAATAATATATATATATATAGATAACGTGTCCTAAGTGTCCTGATTCTCGAGGTCACCGTGTCCATGTTGGACACTCGAATCCTCGTGTCCTTTGTGTCTCGTGTCCTCGTGTTAGGTGACTTAGGTGTGGATCGATGTCATCTGTTTCCTTGAGAGGATATGAGTACTATGTGACATTCATTGATGATCATTCCAGGAAGACCTAGATCTACTTCCTGAAGTGCAAGAAGTTTGAGGAGGTCTTGCAGAGGTTCCAAGAGTTCAAAGCTCTTGTGGAGAACCATACAGGGAGGAAGATTTGAGTTCTCAGATCGGATAACTGAGGTGAGTATACCTCCAAGGAGTTTGATGGATATTGCAGACAGGAGGGTATTAGGAGGCAGTTGATAGTTCCATACACTCCAGAGCAGAATGGAGTGACATAGAGGAAGAACAGGTCTATTGTTGGATCAGCCAGAGCTATGTTACATGACCAGTTACTTCCTTTCTTTCTTTGGGTTGAGGCATGCAACACAACTGTATATCTTCAGAACAGGAGTCCCTATCGTGCCATGGGGAACATGACACCTGAGGAGTGTTTCACAGGCAAGAAGCCTGAGGTCAACGATTTTCGCATATTTGGTAGTTTGACTTACTCTTGTGTTCCTTCTGAAAAGAGGACAAAGTTGGAGCCCATTGCAGAGAAGGGCATCTTTGTGGGCTATGATGAGACTTCGAAGGCCTTCCGTATTTACCTTCCTTCTCAGAGGAAAGTTGTTGTGAGGAGGGATGTGAAGTTTGAGGAGGAGCGGGGCTTCAGGAAGTCGAGAGAGTTGGAGCAGGAAGAGCAACAGGTTCCTGCACCTGAAGCAGTTACATAGGTACCATCAGTACAACAGACATGATCACAGGTTTCCGGAGTTACTGGACCACACAGTGCAGGTATAGGTTCAGTGGTTTAGCCAGCAGGGTCTTCAGGGACAGGTTTTGGGTCTCAGATTACAGGTTCACTGTATAAAGGATCAGGATCACAAAGTTCACTAGTTGTTGGTACACCAGCTTCTGGTTCACAGGTTACTGGGGTTTCTATCTCTGGTAGTTCTTCAGATGAGGATAGACCAATGTGGGAGTAGCCTCCAAGGAAGAAGACACCTAAGTGGCTTCGTGACACCTTGAAGGAAGCTCAGGAGTTTGCGACACCCAGAGATCCAGTGACGTCTATTCAGATTCCTGACAAATTGGGCATGCTTTTGATGGCTATTTTACGTGATTCAGAGCCTTCTACTTTTGAGGAGGCCTCCCAACACCATGTTTGGCGAGATGCCATGATGGATGAGTACCATTCCATCATGAAGAATGATGTTTTGGAGATAGTTCCGAGACCTGAGGGGAAGTCAGTGGTGACTTCTCGGTGGCTTTACAAGCTAAAGCATGCTGCTGATGGGAGTGTGGAGAAGTACAAGGCCAGGTTTGTAGTGCGGGGGTTTTCGCAGGTTGAGGGTGTGGATTATGATGAGACCTTTGTGCCGGTTGCTCTGTATACTTCGATTAGGGCTTTGATTTCCATTGCGGCGGAAATGGGTTGGAAGATCCATTAGATGGATGTGAAGACCGCATTTCTCAATGGAATCATACAGGAGTAGATTTATGTTGAGCAGCCTCACGGCTTTGAGATTCATGAGAGAGAGTCTCATGTTTGCAGGCTGAAGAAAGCCTTGTATGGGTTGAAGCAAGCTCCTAGAGCTTGGTACTCTAGGATCGATTCTTACTTGCAGAGGATGGGGTTTCATAAGAGTGAAGCAAATCTGAATCTCTATTTCATCATGGTTGGAGATGATCTGCTTATTCTTCTGTTATATGTTGATGACTTATTTATCACAGGGGGAGAGAGACCTAATGCAACTTGCAAGAAGGATCTTGCTTCAGAGTACGAAATGACAAATATTGGGTTGATGCACTATTTTTTGGGATTGGAGGTTTGGCAAGAGCCTGGACAAATTTTCCTGGTACAGGGAAAGTATGCTGTTGATATTCAGAGGAGATTTAGGATGGAGGATTGCAGGCCGATGTCAACTCCGATGATCACCAACTGGAAGAAGCTTCATGCTTTTGAGGGAGAGTTGGTGGATCCTACTTTATACCGTCAGCTCATTGGTTCATTGATGTATCTGGTCAACTCTCGGCCATATTTGTGTTTTGCGGTGAACACTCTCAGTCAGTTCATGGTTGAGCCTAGGAGAGTGCATTGGATAGCTGCAAAACATGTATTGCGATACCTAATAGGGAAACTAGATTTTGGTCTAGACTATAGTAGGTCAGATGGGATCAGGTTGATTGGCTTAACAGACTCAGATTGGGTAGGCAGTGTGGAAGACCAGAAGAGCACTTCCGGATGTTGTTTCAGTTTGGGCTCGGCAGCAGTGTCGTTGTTCAGTCCAAAGCAGAAGTCTGTTGCTTTGAGTTCTGCAAAGGATGAGTATATGGCAGCCAGTCAGGCCAGTTGCGAGGAACTGTGGCTTCGCAAGTTGCTGGTGAATTTAGTTGGTCAGGAGCTGAGGCCTATGGTGATCTACTGTGACAATCAGAGTTGCATTCACCTCTCTTAGAATCCAGTTTTTCATGATTGGTCAAAGCCTATTGAGATCAGGTATCATTTCATTCGAGATTATGTTCAGAGAGGAGCAGTGACTTTACAATACATTTCCACTGATGAGCAGGTTGCATACATTTCGACAAAATCTTTGGGGAGGGGCAAGTTTGTCTTATTCAGGGACAAGTTGGGAGTGGTGCAGAACACCTTCCTCGGTAAGAGGGAGTGTTGATTTTTGTACCTAGAAAAGTGTTCCCCTAGGTGACTTTAGCCTTAGTCACTTAAAAGGAGGAAATAAAGTGACCCTTGCATTAAATGACTTGAGATGAGCATTTAATATGACTTTAGAGAATAAAGTCACTTTTTGATAAATTTAAGTGGGTGAGTGAAATTTATATTTATGAGATTTAAATATGAGCATTTAATCTCATCCACTGATTTAATCTAATCTCCACAATTGGATTAGATGAATTTCTAGGGTTCTCACCAAAAAGGTTAGGAAAGGCCATTTCACTCACTTTTGCAGATTGAAGTGAAGTAGAGAGCTGAGAGAGAAAGTTTCCATTTTTCTGAGAAAGAGAAAAAATTTGCCGCACACAAATTAAGGGAAAGGACAACAACAGAGAGGGCATGAAAATTGAGGAGAGGACAACAACATTTATTGCTGGTCCGTATAGTCCGTACGGTATGGTTTTTAGTACAATATGCACGATTTTTGAGGCAAAATTTTGGGCACGATTTTCGAGAAATAATTTAGGGCACGAATTTCGAGGTAACTTCTCTGTACAGTACAGTCCGTCTGTACGACGACACGAAAATCGAGGCAGAAAACATGAAAATTTGAGTTTGATTTTTCGTGTTTGGCAGGGAAATCGAGGTAGAAATTCTCTTCCAAGTTGAGATAAGTTGGTCTGAAAATTTCTGAGATTTGTTGTAAATTTCCTGATAATAAAAATACTCTCTCCTCGCAGGTTTTCCCCTTGTGGGTTTTTCCTGGGCATGTTGCCAAAAATTTACTGTCTGAAAATTTCATGGTGTGCATTTATTTCATTTTCTGTCATTAAAGATTGAGTTACAACAGTGTTTATTTCAGTTTGAAAATTTATGTTATTTCCAGCCTTGTGAATTTTTTGGGTTAGGCATTAAACTGAGTTATTTTTGACATCTAAACCGGAGGCTGAAACCGAGTAAAAACTTACACTCCGGACTCTTCTACACCAGTTTCATCCATTTTCTTGCTCCGGATTATTATTTTGGCTCTCTTAGGGAGGACGTCCCCCGTTGGGCGAAATTGGTCAAAATGGCCAAAATAAAAGTGTGTAAATCAAGTTGAATCTTTAGTAATATGTATGGGGGGACCCCCTAATAACCCCCCCCATGTCCCCTAAGTGTCAAACTTGCAAAAATAATGATTTGTCATGTTGTAAAAATGGGCTTTATGAGGTAATTCGCCCCCTCTTGACTTAGTCATGTGGATCCATGTAAAAGTGATCTCCACCATTGATGATGTTTTAATCTCAACTGTTGGATGAAAAGTAAGTTAGGGTTTGTGTCTCTCAAAAGATATATAAAGAAGAGACCCCCCTCATTGTATCCTATCGGGAAATTTGGCTCTTGGCTATTTGAATAGAGAAAATATTTTCAGTGAAATCTTGTGTTTTCTTTGTCATAGATTGTTCTTGTGCTTGATTGCAAAATTATTTCTGAAGGTGTTCCAGTTAATTTATGCTTGTTCCAAATATATTTTTGTGAGGGCCGTGTTGTTTGCATGAAGGTGTTTTCTCTTGGGGCGTTTTTGTGAGAGATCCAACTCTCTCCTTCCGAAAACACTAGCAATCCTAGGGTTTTTTCTAATGTGTCTTTGATCATTGTTTATGCTTCTTGATTTATCTTGCATTTGTAGTTTCTTTTTCTGTGGATCAATTCTAAGTTGACGTAGGTTGCTCAAACCCCAAGAGGAGCGCACCAACTCAACTTGGGCAATTCGATTTATCTTGGAACTTCATCAAATTAGCTTGGAATTGCGTCAAACCGGGGTAAAGCGTCATTGCACTTGGCATCTACAAGATTTCCAGGTATTTTTGTTATTATTTCTTTTGTTTTAATTTCCAATCCACCCTAATTAAAGCCTTCAAAAAATCCACCCTTTTGTTTTGTTTAGTATTTATAATTAAAACCCTAATTAAAGCCTTCAAAAAATTCTCTGGGTCATTCTGCTAGGACTTTTGGTGAAACTTTTCTAGGTTATTTCACTCTTCCCTAGAGCTAGGTGGGTTTTCAAAAACGTCATCATTAGGGACTCCATCTTCCTTGTGGGCAGGGCATTGGTCTTTGGGCAAATCGCCCTCTTGGGGTTTTTAGCTAATTTTCCTGTTTTATGATCCATTTTTTGGTTTGTGCTTTTACATATTGTTAAATCCATCCCCAATCCATTATGACCAAGTGTTAGATTTCCTTAATTGTTCATCAAACTCATCATTCTGGGCATACTCACATTTTCCACCTTTAATCCCCCCAGGGTAGTGAATTTGATCATTTACACTAGCACTTACTACCTAGATCTACACAATAATTATACGTTCACCGAATATAAACATTTTGGGCCACATTTCCATTATCTAAATCTTTATAGTCCAAAACATCCTTATCGGTGTCTATCTTCCTCAGATCTAAGGTTTCTCTAACTACTTGCCTGACGTGCTTTGTTGCTACAGTTTGATGTGTTGTGTTAGCTTTAGGTCTTTCCTTCTAGGTTAGATCAGGGTCTCCCCCTTTGTCACTTGGCATATTAGTGGCATGAAGCGAAGGGTGCCCTAACCGGCGTGACAACCAATCCATATCTGGGGGTTGGGATACTCGTAGTTCACCTCTTTAGTTTCCTGTCCCCTCTATCGTCCTGTATAGGATATCATTTGTGGGGCAACTACAAGTTGTGTGATAACAGGTCAAATATAGGGTTGGCTGCCACTATAAGGGCAACCCTAGAAGGTAGACGTGGCTTGAAAGGGACCTTGAGACCAACAAAGGGAAGGTGTAAAGGATGTTTTTGCAGGCCTAAAAGATGGTGTTTACAATTGTAGGATAGCAGGATGGGAGATAAAATGTTTTAGGATAAGGAGAGGGTAGTCAAGGTGAAAAGGAGGTCTAAATTGGTAGGGCCAAGGGTTGTAACAACCCTAGGGAGCGAGCCCAGTTAATCCCATGTTTACATGGGTGTCCACAAACACTATGCTGAAAGCATAGAGCACAGAGCAGAGAAGTAAAGGGTGTGATCTTCATCAAGTTTTTTGATCCATGATGTCATTTGACCTGCCAGCACAGACTTGGGACATATAAAAAGTGATGGAATTGTATCGAATCAAGATAAAACAAAGAGTATGCAAATGCAGTCATTTTTTTGCAGGTCAGCTTTTACTCTATCATACATTGACTTCTGGACCAGCATATCTACCTGCAAAATCTGTGAAGTTATAAGAAATCCTATAGTAAAAAAGAATTGGAAAAGACCCCACGGGGAGTAAGCAAAAGTTGCGATCTGTTGGTCAATTATTTGAGCTATTTGAGAATGTCTTCAACACTAAATCTTGTTGCCTCTTCTCAGTGCCAAAATCGTGGATTTTGAACTTGGTTTTCTTTTGACAGCCGAATCCAAAATGGTTTTTCATGCCAGAGCTTGGAGCAACCAGTCAATTCGTGCAAGCACAAATGAGTCTTAGTTAGCTGGTGAATTTGGTGAGTTCACCCAAAGCTCAGTGAATTGTGATATATGGCAACCATTCTAGAGATAATACACCAATCCCAGGTTCCAATTTATTGTTTGAAATTGGCAGTCAGTTTAAAATTTATCTTTTGCATGGCAAAATCTACTAGACAACTGCCGATTGCATGGAAATCATCACCCATTGCATCATTGTGGCGAATTAATTGCTGTGGAGAGAAGCCGTGACTCATAATCAATCGATTGCCAACTGATTGCATGAAGGAAATTCACGTGGAGGTGAGTTTTGCTCTGCTAACTACTGTTACGTGAAGTTTTGAAGCAACTTGTGAATGTTTTATGGTAGCTTCATTGTAAACGCGGGTCGCGGGATAGCCAGCATGACCATCTATTAACCACCACGTCTTAATGTTATGGCAGCCACCCGGATCGGGCTCTATGATCTTGTGGAGTTTCACAGCAGTTCACAGTTGGTAGCAGCATCAAAATAAATGATCGCCATGATTGGCGTCTTTGTTTCAACATTAGAGCCTGGTGTTCTTTAGTAAGGCATTTTACACCAGCAGTTTTGGGCGTGTATTCTCTACCCACAAAATTTTCATAGGTGGCAATCTCTTTTCTGTTGAACGCTTTTTCAATTTTGTGTTAGCAGCCGAGAAGAGCATCACCTGTTGAGTTGATGTTTGGTTGACAGTTGTGCTAGAGGTTCAAAGTTACAAAATTATCGTTGTTTAGTTGCTTGTGGAATCCCATGTGAAAATACCCACTCAACTTATATGATCTGGTTGCAGTTGGTAGCCCAAGTTTGGGTAGGAACGTGTTACCACCTAAGTTGTACTTGGTGGATTTTTCAAGTGAGCTGGCAAGGTTTAAACAAGCACACTTGTTCGTGATCAGAGTTTAGAAGTCTGCTAGGCTTTTTCTGGGACTCCGTTCGAAATTTTTGTAACACATGTTCATACCCCCTTGGGGAAATTGTAAAAAATGTGTAGCATGATAATTTTTATAAAAGGCTCGGCTTCCCAGACTTAAGCATCAAGTCGACTAGTCCAGAGTGTTTTTTGCCTTGGTTATTATTGGTTGTTGAACAAACGACTAATAATTTCCGAGTTCTTCACTCACACCTCCAAAGTTGGGGTAGTCGTCTTGGTGGTTAGGCCTTAAGAGGTTATTAGATCCTTCGTGTTAGTATTTTTCAAAATGTTAGGCATTCGAATTGAGTCGTATGGACATGTGCTAGGCCCCCCTTTCGTTTAATTTCAAGAAAATAATTTTTTCTCGCAAAATTAGGCCATTTTTTTTAAGGTTTAATTAAAAAAATTCAAATTGTAATAAAATTCAGGTTCAGAGTTCATTTTTGGCACGGGGTAACTCGTTTTCACACTTAGGGTGTCCTCTTTACCCTCGTGGCCACTTTTCATATCATTCGGGTGGCCGGAACACCCCGTGGAGCATTATTCAGCTAAGGGTGCATCAAAATGGCATTTTAATGCTAAATTACAACAATTTGGCATAACATGACAAAGTTGAAAAAGTCAAAATTCAATTAAAAAATGGGTGGAATGACATGGCATGGGTCCCCCATTAAACGTGCAACCCTTTTCAAATGTTATAACTTAACCTTTTGCGTTATAATTTTGAAGTGAAGAATGAATATGGGAGATGGTTGATGTCAACATTCACTAGCAAAGCATGGAGGCTAGCGATTGGAGGAAGGGGTGGATCCCTCCTCAACTTGAAATAAAAAATGAAGCTTTGGTTTAAATTTTATGTGGTAGCAAATATATTTTGGAGGGTGTTCATGAGGGTGGCGTCACCCTCTTCACGTCATATTAAACTCGCGTGAAGTAGGAGCGAGTGGGTGGAGTCGTGGACCCCTCTCCAAATTGTTATTTTAATAGAAAATGAAACTTTGGTTGGAACTTAAGTTTCTTCATTTAATGACTAGCGAATCTCTTGATGACATCACCAAGTCTTCATGTTAACCTCATGAGCTCGTGTGTTAGGGAGAAGGAAGCAAGCGAGTGGGTGGTTGTTGGTGTTGTGGCGCTTGCTGAGTGGTTTGGAGAGTTGGGTGAGTTAGGTGAGAGAGGTGTCATTCACCTCTTCACTTCCTTCTTCACTTAAACTAAGTTTGAATCAGTTCAACTTAGATACACTCTGGGTTTATCTTCAGTGTAGGTAGCAGCCCCCCTCTCTCATTTGGCTATTTAAGTGGGCTCTCGGTTCATTGTTTTGGATGGTCAGAGAGGACCAAAAGGTTGTTGAGTTGTGTACTTGTAATATTGTAGTATTTTATGGAATAAAAGAAAGCTTTGGAGGCAAACCTCTTGTGTCAAGCATCATTGTGTGTGGATGAGTATTGCATGGTTTCTGAGGCAACCAATATTAACTTTTTTTCGTTGTACATTTCTTTGGTTTGCTGTGGGCCTACAAGGGGAGCTGTCTCCTGGTAGGATAAGAGATTGTTCTAGTTTGATTCATGCTTTTATTGTTTAATGGTTGTAGATCTCTTAGCTTGCATGTATATTTTGTTTAATTGCATGCTTTCCAAGTTTCTACTTCTGACAACACCTTTCCTTGTAACCTTTCTTGTGCAAAGATTTTTAAGTTGATGCAGATATTTAGCTTGAAGGGATGGTTGATCTAGGTTGACTCCTCCATCTTTCAAGCAAATTTTGAAGAGCATAGTCCTTCCGTTTTCCACTTGCAGAGTGTTGTTGCCCAAAACTGGCACGCGAGTGCTGAAAGCCCAAACTGCGGGCGCGCCGGCCCGGCGACAACTCTCTCTCGAGAGGCCAATGTCACCACACCCCTCTCTCCTCGCTTCAGGATGGCTCTTCTCTAGCTCTAGGGGGGTTTCCCTAAGTTAGGATCGCTAAGGCAGGTGCAACTGAGGGCAAGGTGATCTGAAGAGGCTACCTTAGTGAAACACGGGTAGCAAAAAAGGAAAATGAGTCGGATTGATGGGACGGAAGGGAAGTGAGGATCAGTTCTCGAGGGAAGGCCAGTGCCAATACCAGAAGGGTGAATGGAGTCAGAAGGGGACTCAGAAAGGATTTGCGCTTCGCAGAATTGAGATTAGGCTGGTCCGTTCCATAATCAAAGGCCAAGAGAATGGAAGTATAAATGACTACTTTCCATTACTCCCATACCTCTAAGATCATAACGGTGACAAGCAACTTGGCAACTGCAAATGCTTGCCCAACGTGCTAGATTGTTAGCCCTCTATGCTAAGTCCAGTCTACCACTTATGAAAAAACACAGAACTACAACAGAGATGCCCAAAATGTCCAAAAACTCAACATGATTCTTTCTTTATTACCTCTGGCGAAAAATCCTCCTAGCCAAAAATTCCATCCTTTACAAATGGAGAAGGCTGGCCCTTTATAGGCCAAAAACAGAGCCATTCTCATACTTTTTCAAGAAAAGAAAAAGAAATAATAAAAAATTATTTAATAAAACGATTGAGAAAAGGGTGGAAAAAGAAACTAGATCTATCTTTTCCTTTCATCTAAACTTTACCAAACTTTAATTTATTAAAAGTAATTCCTTCTTTTCATCCACTTAACTAATACTTTGCTTCTTGTTGCATGTTCTTAACAAAGACATATACCCATAACAAAGATCATTCCTCTGGAACGTAGCGTCGAGCACACACACGTTTCTATGACTCGGCTGCTAAGATGGATAGACCTGCCAACTGTTCCAAGCTCAAACGCCGAGGGTGATGTGAAACCCCCAAAGAACCTGACTCGTCATACCGCTGTACTCCATCGGCTGTCACTGAACCTCCACGCATTCGCAAAACTGGCTGTTGAATGGAAACCAACACGAGTGCAGGTGCAACCTAACACCCACGATCTTCCAAAAGATACCTGGGACAAGCTTCACGGCTCAATTGATGCGCTTGGCTGCCAATGTGGATGTCGGCTGTTGAAATCGGCTGCCAATGTGGAATGCGACCTCACGCTGGAGAAAATGACAAGAACAACCACTCGCTAGATATGAACTGACTTAAAACTTAATTTCTGTTGCGTGTTTGGTGAACTCCGAGCTTGGTTCAAAAATCCCTGATTTGGCTGTCAATCAATTTGTAAAAGCGTGATGTTCCTTTCTCTGATATTTGATGGGACTTATTGTCCGCCGATTGCACACCAGCAGCAAAAATCTTCTGAAAGCTGTCTCCTCACTTAGGAAAGTGGGAGAGATGNTAGGTACTGTCACCTACTCCTAGCTCCTCCGTTTAGGCTAACTCCTAACGAAGCCAAGGGGGGTAGTCCCTAACAAAGAGTTTTCTAAGGCTCAATGTGGTAAAGTGTTTTAATTGGTTACGGAAGCGGATGGGTGTTATTTAGGAGTTATTATGATTAAAGGTGTTTATTTATTATGAGTTTGACACATAAATCAAAGCAATCCACGTTGCTAACAAGAGATTAAAAGATAAGTAATGATTCTAGACTTCGTTAATTATGCATTCACAGATAGAAATTAAAACAGGCCACAGACAATTGATCGAAATAAAACTATTATGCGGATTAAAAAGGACCAGTGCCTTATGGAGTCAAAGTACTGAAATGCGCACATAATTAAATAACAAGTCTTGAAATCAAACTAGTGAATATTAGGTTGTGCGAGTGCTCTTGGTAGATTTTAAGAATTTTAGGTGCTCTTGATTAGGGTGTCAACGAAGGTTTGTCAAAAAGCCGGGAGAATATTCCAAGTTCAATCCGTTGAAGACATGTTGGGCCTGCCCAGTATCCCACGCTGACATCGCAGAGATTGACCTGCTAGCTGAGAAGCTAGACAACGGGGGTTCCGACGCCTCTACTAAGAAGTACTTTAGAAAATTCCCTACAACGTCGGTGCATTGGTTACGGGGTTTTAAATTTTATTATGTTTTTCTTGCAAGATTAGGAATCCAATGCCGTTTCTGGGTACTCTGATTTTGAGGTCGGTCAGAGCATACTCTGGCAAAGAGAAAACGAAGTTAATTAATTAGGGGGGTGTGGGTTGCAAATTTTATTAAGTTAATTGATTAAAACTCTTCTACAGAGAGCGCTCTTGACCCCGTCTTATGACAGTGGTTCAAGAGACTTAGCTAATCTAAGATGCCTAATGCAAGGGTATGCAGTTCTAAGTATGTTCTCCGATAGAGAGTGCTCTTGACTTGTGTTACTGCAAGTTCAAGAGACTTAATTAATTCGTTAAACCTGAATGAAACAAAAAACATAAAGATCTAACTACCCAATAGTCTCTTTCAGGCTTTTTAGGGTCCTAATCGGGAAAGCAAGGGGGTAAGTGAACAGTAAAGAAATTATACAATGTCTAAGTAAACAATCAAATTATCATTTTTACTTCATTTTCTATGGATAATAAATTAATCAAAACATGAACTACCTTACTTATGATTATGCAACTATCCTATCCTATAATACCATTAGCAGTTTATTTAGCAAAAAGGAAAAAAACATGACAATGGGATGATACAAGCTTCCCCCAAATGGGGGAAGAGGGTTGTTGGAGCCGTAATCCCACTCGATCTTTATTAAGTTTTTTTACAATCTTTTGCTGTGTTCAGCTTCTTCTTGAATAAGCAAAGGTGAGAAAGGGAAGAAAGAGGAGGGAGATGTTTTGGTCTTTTTGCTCACTGCTTGCTCCTTGCTTTCTTAAGGCCCTTGGGCTCTCTTTCACCTGCCTGAAAATAAGAGCTTTGGACACTAACTCATTATGGTGTTAGTAAAAAAAAAACAAATGAAACTAGATCTATAAACTTAATGACAAAGAATGAACCCAACCTTTACCAAAATCGGAGGAAGAAGAGAAGAATAAAAAGCTATGGAAAAGAGAAGACAAAAGAGTGAAAAAGAGGGCAAAGCAAGGTCAAAGAAGGCTGAAAAATAAAAGTAAAAGAGGGGCTGCAAAAAGGACAAAGAGGGCTGCAAAAAGTGAGGAAGAAGGTTGAAACTAGGGCCCAAAAAGTGTCTGCAAAAGAGGGTGAATAGGGCTGCAAGTTCAGGCAAAAAGAGGGCTGCAAAAAGCAAAGAAAAAGGGGAAAAGAGGACAGCGAAAGAAGAGAAGAAAGGGTTGCAATAAAAAGTGAAAGAGGGCTGCAAATTGAAGAAGGGACATCCAACAGGGGCATACGGTTTGGTGAATGAATGTTCACTTTAGCCCAAACCTTGCCTTAACCCAAAAATTTAGAAATTTTTTGACTTGAAAGATGAATGAAAGCATGAGAAAATACTCAAACCTGTAGATCTTCTTGATGATGCTTGGATTCCTTAGAGCTTGAAATTTCCGGAAGTTGCACTTGACTCCAAGAGAAGAGGATGCAACTGAGCTCGAACTCCTACTTGGTTGGATGGACTGATCTGCAAAAATTCAACTCGAATACTTTCCAAAAGATGGATTAGATCATGTATGTTTCACAAATTGAAATGTAAAAGAGCATGAAATATGACTGAATAAACAATGCTACTTTCAATTTCTAAGAGTAAAGACATAAACAATTAAATTGTAAACCACAAATAATTGTCTTTACGTGCTTACAGAAGCCTTCTAAAGCATAAATCTTTAACCAAAATAATCATGAAAAAGGAGAATTAGAACACAATCATCTCATCCGTCAAGAGCATTCATCCACAATTAACAAACCATATGAGCCTCCAAAGCCTTAAATTTATTCCACGGTTGCATAAAGCAACAAGCATTTGCAAAGTTTGGACAGAGTTTCTCTACACAAAAATCCATCCCAATAGACCTAAAGGAGCCTCTATTTATACAATGAGAGAAGAACCAAAACCCTAAAAGCAGAAAACCAGACCTAACCGGCTCGGCACACCACTGAGAGCTAAAAACCGAAGCTGAGGAGTTAAGGGTGAGGAGAAGCCTCCACCTAGGCAAGGCGCCCTCACTCCAACCCTAAGCATAGAAACCAATGCGCAGATGACTCCACACGTGTGAAGGTGCCCCTGTGAGGAGAGAGGGGCATGAGCATGTTGGTGAAGGCGTCATCTAGGTATGGAGGAGCCGCTGCCAATAGATCATAAGTGTAATCACCAGTTCCTGCCTCGATCAAATCATCAAACCAATGAGTGCTATCCATCTCATCCAATTCAGGAGTTTAGCTGGAGATGACAAGACTGTTAACTGAATATATCTTTAATGCTCACTGAATGCTGACTGAAGCTGAGTTCTGTTAACTCCAATCATCATAAATGCCCAATGCCATGTCATTTTGCATTTTATTTCACTGAATTTGGATTAATTTGGAGAGTTTTGGATTTTCTCCAAAATAATCAATTTTTTTTAAATAATCACTTTTTTCCCCAAAAACGATTTTTTTGAGAAAATATGCGTTATGTGGCCGAATAATGATCTGAAAGTTGGATTTGAGTGGCTGGCCGATGAAGAATGATTTTTGGCTTAAGGTTAGAGCCTTCAATCACTGAATTCGGGTTCCGGATGACTAACTTATTATAAATTGAATTTTTGCATTTAAATTATGGAAAAATTTAATTAAAAACTTAGGAAAAAATTAAAACATATTTTTTTAACGTGTTCGGTAAAATTTTTTCGAAATTTTTTTTTAGGGTCCTAGTGACTTAGGACATGACCATGCTCTATTCTAATAAGGCCTAGTAGGTTTATATACACTTAGTTGGGCTCTAATAACCCCCCAAGGCCCAGAATTCAAAATCGGGCATTCCAGCTTTGGAGGAAGCAGGAGAAAACCTCGTCAATTATACTCAGCTATAGGCAAAGCATAATTGTCAAGGGCAAAAAACTCCCTGGAATACCTTAGTTGAAATTATACGTCTTAGGAGACCGAACCACTCAAAATACCCTACTAGCACATTTTATTACAAATCCCGCAGGTCCATGGTCAAAATTATTCAAATAAAAAATTGACTAGCCAAAACTGGCTAGACACAAAGGCAGATCATCTGATACAATGGAATCAAACATTGGTCATGTTTGTCAACCGGCGGCTCCTTAAGTAACCCAACTATGGTACAAAAATGTTGGCAACAGGACCGAGATTCTTTGCATCTTAAAAGTTGGGGGGAACTGGATATCCCCTTCCTTGAACCCATGGAGCACTCGTGATGCCGCTTTCTCCTTTCGCAGCTCATCATACTGTAGCAACTCCTTATACTCTCCATCCAAAATCTGCTTCACCATTTTGTTCCAAATACTTGTCTGCGGTGTCAGTGGTCTTTCATCTTCATTCTCAAAGTCGAGTCTATAGTTCAAATCTCCAATCCAGAACACATGACGAAGCTGATTGAAAATATCCATGCTATGCGGTCCTACTCGTAGTTGCCCTGCTATCTCTCTATAGTGACTATTTCGAGTTTCACATTGCCCCACATGAGCAACAAAATGGCAATTCACAAAGCATACTCGTGTCCCAGAACTTGAAAGCAATGCAAACACCTCCTTCGTACTCTCTTCTGAACAATTCAGAGGATATGCAAATGCATTGAATCCTCTCTTGATTTTGAAGCCATCGGATTCTGAACCTTCTCTTCTTCTGAGATAATCTTCCCATGTTGGTAGTTTTTGGAATCTCACTCACAAAAGCTACACAACGAACTTTCCTGTATGGTGCTACCTGTTTGAGCTCCAAAGTCAATAACACTGGTTTTAGATAATGTGTTGCTTGGTTTCTATACAATGTATGCCATGGGAACTTGGACAACTTTGTCTGGAAACAATTCTCATGGAAGGTCCACATCATTACGAATATAACTATAGGTGTTTTGAACATCCAGTTAAAGGCGCTTCAACCTATTCAAATTAGTCTTGATGTGTGGCACACAACAATTTCCAAAATGTGCTATGGCACATGACAGTGTCAAAATGACAAGAACTGCTCAGAAATGCATGCCATAAACCTAGAAAGAAACATTGTAGTTACAGTATTACTGTAGCCTCAGCAATCGCAGTGTGTGAAACAAGAACTGTTTCTAATTCAGCTGGAGCAACCTAGTAACCTTTATATTTGATCAACTTCTTCAATCTGTCCACTATAAATATGTAGCCTTCATCGTCAATGTAACAAACATCACCTGTTCATAGCCAACCATGCACATCCAGAACTGAAGTAGTAGCTTTTGGATTGTTGAAATAACCATCTTTAATTCCTGTCACTGATTGTTTACATTCTCGTTTCTTGTTTACATGTGCCTCTTCAAGAGCAACTTATGATTTTGCGGCCTGTTCTTTCCTAGGAAAATTAAGATATGCTAAAGCCACGATAAACCGTATATTGAAAAGTGCACAGAACCGAATCAATGCTCCTGTGAATAGTGTTTTAGGCACTCAAAATGCAGATGCATTTGGAGGGTTAACACAGACTCCATAGCCCAAATATTCCTAGGCTTCCAACATTCCCTCTCTCTCTCTCTCTCCTTCAATTTAAATCAAGTTATCCCTTTGGTTACTTTCCTTGCTAATGTAGATCTATCTCGTTTAAAGTTCAAATATTCTTTAGATCTCGTATGAAAGCTCTTAAAGCTTATAGATCTAAAGTGTTTTAGAGTTTTATGTTTTCAAGAGAAAATCTAGGCATAGGAGGTCTCGTTTTCGCAAGCACTTTAAAGTAAATCTAAAACATGCATAAAGTAGTTTTCCTTTGAAGTATTAAAGTTGCATCTTGCAATCAAAGTGCACTTTTTTTTGGCTGCCCAAAAGGAAAGCCAAGATCCCAAGGAAAGCTTGCTTTCCTTGGTTACTTTCTTGCATTTTTTCAATAGTTTAACTTAATATATTTTTGGGTAATTTTTGTGGGTTGTCCAAAGACACTTCCAAAGTGTTTTTGGGCACTTTTTACTAACGTTTGCTTGCTGGTTTTTAGTAGGTCCATTATAAAGGAGATGAAAAATTTGCCCGGAAATACATTTTGGGCTATCTGGAGCTTTCCAGGGGTTCCCCCTACTTCGGGCTTCCGTTTCTCGCTTTTTGTAAGCCTTTAGATCCCAGATAACAAGGACCAAAGAGCACTTCTTGAAAGTTGTAACCATGGCTAATAAAAAAGATCTCGAGTAGGCTCTTCAAAGCGCACTCCCCATCCCCCATGAGGGATCTGTGTCTCAGCTTCATTTTTCCCTTTTTCTTATTTTTCTTGTTTTTCTTTAGTTTAGTTCTTTTACGCAAGATAGTATACTTTGTTAGATGCTACAAACTTGATCATATCATTCCATATTATATTTATTAAAGTAATACTACTACTTACCCCACGACTTTTCGAGTTACCCAAAAAGGGAAAGAGATGCGTGGTAGATTTAATTGAATAACTTTTTTCTGTCTTTTTGTATTTCAGTTGATTTCACTTTACATAATAAAATTTAGCCCTCCTTGCTTTCCTGATTGAGGTTCACTTGAACCGAAAGAGACTCTTGGAGGTTAATTTGCGTAGGCTCCGTTGTGTATGCTTTGCACCGCTGCGGCTCGACCAAACAGTTGGCTGCATCAAAAGCAACACAGGTGACTAGCTTAACTAGTCTTCACATTTCAATTAATCTCCCCAAGCGAAAATCCATTGCCTCGATTTGATCCGTTGGGGTGGCAAAATCCACAAAGGAAGCAGGAACAACTGGGTAGTGACCTCGAGACACCGTTAGGCTACACCCTTATTGGTGTAGTGTTGAACATGTCTCAAAGACTCCAACCAACCCACATATTCCTTGCGGGGGGCCGCATCAGATAAGGGTTTTGGACATACTCCTCGTACCTTCGGGTATATATGGAGTTCCCTTCGCCTATAAGTGAATCAACTCAAATCCATATTAATTTGAAACTGACCAAGAGACAATTGTAAAACATCTACTTCAAAATCTTTCAGCATGCACATTTTTAGGACTCCATTTTCTAATTTTGGCACTGATCTTTTATTTCTATATGCATGATTTATGAGTGAGTAAGTTTATAATTCGTTGTGCTATTTATGCTGTGGTAATCAGTTTATCTTTCAAATCTCTTGTTTTCCATTATTGATTAAGAACTCATAAAAAACTTACTCATCCAAATCCATCACCACTAAAGCCTAATCAACCTTAGTAACTCTTTTAGGGTCTACCCCCCTTGGCGATTTGATTTCAATGACTTGGGCTATTAAAAAATAAAATAAAAATTCAATTTTAATGAAAAAATAATAATTGATCTTTATAATTGAAAACATAGAACACAAGTCCTTTGCTTTAAATCATTAGTCTTGTACAAACTTGTGCGTATATCCCAATTCCCAATTACCCTATTCCTAATTTTCTATGCATATATCACAGCCTGCAGGTAATAATAATATCTGTAATAATATGTTTGTGCGTATATCATGCGTAATGACTCATGAGTACAACAGGAGGAGGCCGAAGTATAGATTGGTATGTGGGAAACTTAGAGAAATCTAGGCTATAAATTTTTGTGATTGATAAAATGTTTTTAGAACCCATTAGATAATGTATTACTTCTTATCAAATGCCTAGGCTTAATGAAATTCTAGGCGAAAAGTCTGATGAAGACAAGGATTTCCAAGTGCCCAATCAAGTCGTAATCCTTGCCATATCCCTGCGTAATATAGTTTTGCGAAAAAGAGTTTGCATCAATAGAAATTTTGTTAAAAAAACCTTTACGAAATAAATATATATGTATCGCCCCAATCTATAAAACTCGATCGGTTTATGACAGGCTCGGCCGATTTGGTACCGTACCGGCCGGTTCAGGAATTGGGCCGGTCGATTCGGTACCAAACCGGTCCCCAGGCCGAGTTTTCTACCGGTTTGTGGTTGGAGATGGTCTGGCCGGTTAACCGTGCCGGTTCTGGTTTCGACCGGACCGGTTTTTAAAATAGAGAGTATTGATCCTTTGCATGCACAATACTAGTAGTCGCAACTCGACCAAGTGGGGTTTGCTCAATCATGCGATCTCTCCCCCTTAGTCACATATGGCACATGGCCCTCTTTAGTTTCTCCTTTGAATCCATTCTCCCTTTTGATGTACTGGCACTGGTCTCTTTTTTAGGACCGATCCTTCCCTCCTTCGCATCACTCATGCAATTTACCTATTATACTACAACTGTTTCTCTAAGGAAGGCTCTTCATTTCACCTTGTCCATATTTGCATCTGCCTTAGTGATCATAACCTTAGGGAAGCCCCCCTTCAGTTGGAGAAGAGCCAACCTGAAGCAAGGAAGAGAGGAGTGTGGTGACAATGGCTGCTCTTTTCGTAGTTGCCATCGGGCTGGTGTGCCTACTTTTGGGCTTTGACACACGCACGCCGGTCAGGAGCGGCAACAGGGTCGAGGGTGATGAGAGGGAGCGTAAAGTGGCCGAGGGTAAAAGGGAAAGATGCGAGGGTGCTAGCAGCCTAGGGGAGGAAAAATAAGGGCAAGCGAGGGAGTTTAGGAAGGGGGTTATAGTCTATTAGAGCTGTTTTAGAGGGCAGAAGCTAGGGCAACGAGGGTAGAAACTAGGGCAACGAAGTTGGTAGAGGGCTTAGGGGGGTGGAGCGAGCCCTAGGGGAGTGAGAGCGAGGGTCTAGGAAGGGGTTTTTGGGATTGTTTTAGAGGCATGCAAGGTTTAGGTGAGGGAAGGGAACCCAATATAACCCTAACCTAGGTCTAAAACTAACCTAAAACCAACCCTAGACTATGTTTTGGGAAAGAAAGGGATGTGTAGACAAGAGGAAACTAGCCCTAGCAAAACCCTACCTAACCTAGGGCATCTAAGGAGGAATTAACCTACCTCTAGAGAAGGATAACCTAGGCTTAAGACTAACACTAAAGCTCAAAGATTTGACCCTAGAAGAACTCCTAGAAAAAGGATGTGCTTCTACACTAAGGTGACTAAGGAGTGCCGGAAATTTTGCCAAGACAAATACAACCCTAATGGCTACCATTCAGTCCATAAGCATAATCATTCATCAATCATTAACAAAGAGATATCAAGAAAAACATGGATACCTCCTTGTGCACATGTTTCACCAACAAATCCAAGCATCACCTTTAGAGAAAGAGCCAAAGCCATGATACTTCAAGAACTTGTCATCAAAACCCAAAAAAAGACCTTCCTCAAGAGGAAGCGCCTCACTTCAAAGAACCCTAAGTAAAGTAGAACGAATGCATAGTGTTTTTATCCCAAGAGTCCTCTTTTAAAAATGAAGTGATGAGATCTATTTATACGATCTCACACTCACTTTTACAAAAATTATCTTGGTTGACATGCCTTTAAAATGTCAATCTGAAATTAAAAAAATGTCAACTTAAAATTATAACCAAAATAATAATTAAAAATGGTCTAATGTAGGCTCAAGGTAGGCTACCTGGGGTATTTTTTCCCTAGGTGCCACAAACTGCTAAAATTAGCGAATCACTCCGAATGAAAGGCTGGAGTGAGTTGGAGGGAGGGCGTTATACCCCATCTAACCCTAAGAATGCTGTAAAATCCCTCAATGCCCTCCTCAAAGTAGCAAGAAGGCATGGTGTGGAGGATAGCGTCCTCTGAGAAAATAAGCCCCGGAAGAGGAGGCGCTAGTGTGCAGAAGGGCCAAAAGGGTGTCCTAAGTGGCCGTGAAGGGAGACGAATGTCTTGCAGCTCAAACAAAGATCACCAGAGGAAGCAAACAAGGCATGGGGTCATGTGACCTATTGATCAACCTCTAGGAGCCTTGGACACCAACCTTGGGGTTAAAAACCCCAACAAAGTGTAGTCAACAGTGCCATTAAGCCATAGTACTCCTAAAGAAAGGACCAAAGGGCCCAACCATGACCACTATTGCTTAACAACACCCCTCTTGGTCGAAAAAAATTGGCTCTCTCTCCTTGGGGTTCATCTGAAGGTGCGCTGAGTACCGATGCAACGTAACACTATGGTAGACTTGGTCAAATATGATCATTTTTTAACAGTTTAACTATGTTTTGTACTCTTATTATAAATTTATAACTAAGACAAATGGGTCCGCAAAATGCATGTACAGTTCCAGCAATCTTCTTTGTTATTTTGTAACAAACATAAATATAAATGTAATTGCATTGAGAGGAGCGAGGTGCTCTACAACCCAATGTGGGGGAGATGTTGTCACGTAAGGTAACGTAACGTTACATTACCAAAAATAAAAAGTATTAATAAAATTCACGTCGGCTCATAAAATAAAAAAATTATGAAAAGTAATTAAAAAAATCCATGTCAGCCTGTAAAAATTAAAACTTACACCCGGATCTATCAAGCAAGAGAGGGATCCGATTTCTTGAGTTTACAATTTAAAAAAAAATTACACCTCAAGAAAATGGAACCCTTTCAGTGCTTGAGAGATCAGGGTTTAAGATGGATCTATGCTGGTATTAACATCAACAACAACAACAATAAATAATATTAGCTAAAGCTTAACAAAAGGTCAAGGACATGCTTCTTACCTTGTGACCAGTGAATGCATATATGTACACCGTCACAATGCTCATTGTAATCATCATTTTAATATTTATCAATCGTTCACATTTTATATATATATTTTATATACAATTGCAGAATCTTCCGTTAATTCCATAGTGAACAGGAACTGTGCATACATGCTATGAGGTTTTCCTTCTTGTGTGAGTGATTTACACATTGCAGTTCTGTGCTCATATCAGTTAGGAAGCCATGATGAGCAATTCAATGCTGCCCAAATTGGGAAGGATTCACCTGCTGTGGGGTAAATTCAAACACTATCAATTATGTAATTATGTCCTAAAATGAAACAACAAAAGTGAGGAAATAAAACGAGACCCATGAGTCCATGACTATTCAAATTGTGACACTAGAGGCCATGGAAACCAGAAGGCCAATACATTTTTAACTTAAAGCCTACTTAGGGTTTTCCCTGTGTTTTAAAGCTACCACATCAAATATTTAAGTATTTAAATTATTGGGTTGCATTTTTCTTGAACTTGTTTGTTAAATTATGAGCTTTTGTGAATCTTACAAAGAATCTTCTAAATTCATCAAGGCAGAGTAGCTGATGTTTATTCATTTAATATTCTGTATCATGATAACTTTTCCTTTTGCAGTTTTACAAATGGTTCACAGATCTGGAGTCTGCGATGAAATCAGAGGTTAGTGGGGCATTCATGATTCATCTGATTCTCAATAAACATGAATGTCTGTGGGGTGAAATCCACATTGTTGGTAATTGTATATTATTTAATCAAATTGGTTGATGCTCAAATTATTTAGTGTGTACTCATTTTATCTGCAGACAGAGGAGAAATATCGTCAGTATGTAAACACACTGACAGATCATTTAAAAACCTGTGACGGAATTCTTTATCAAGTATACACTATTTTCTTTGACATTTTCGGTTTTCAAATTTCAGTTTAGAACTCTGTTACTAATTTTATTCTTTCTACTGTTCATCCCCTTTGGGTGTACTTCTGTTAACATATTCTAATTTATGTATTAGGTGGACAGCACACTTAATTTGTTTGATGATTTGCAAGCACAACATCAAGCGGTTGCTATAAAGACCAAAGCTTTGCATGATGCATGTGAAAGACTTGTATGGCCTCTGTCAAAAATTTTGACTTTGTTAAAGATCAATTACATTTTATGTCGTGGAACTGCAAACATGATGTATAGTGTAAACATGAGTCCTTATTTATGCTATTATTTACATGACAGGTAATGGAGAAAGAAAGACTAGTGGAGTTTGCAGAGGCACTGCGGAGCAAGCTCAATTATTTTGATGAACTGGAAAATGTAAGATTTTTTTGATACTTAAGAATGAATGGGTTTAGTTGAAGAATACTTTAATTGTCTCAGATCTCTCGAGATTAGTACTTTACAAGTACAGATTTGTGCCGTCTTTGCATGCCCTAGTTTTCCTTATGTTGATTTTGCCTGTTCATTAGTAGATAAGATGAGATTTTTTTATTTATGTCCAACTAATGACCACAAAGTAGGTCAACGGGACTGCTGGTTACAATGATGTTCGTACAGAGCGGAAGGACCAAATGGTCTCCTTTTAAAAAAAGACATAAAAAGAAATACAGTGCAGAAGGTAATATTGAGCAATGCAAGCTGGGCTGAAGTATGAGAGAGCTCCGGCCGCATCCACAAATCCAGAGCCCCGCCATGGGACGGAGGTGCTCGGGTGGAGAAGATCCTAGGGCGAATAGGACCGAGGAAGGTCTAGTACTCCTAACATCCGAGGCTGAATGAAGAAAACTGAGGGAAGTTCAATAAAGTCTGCTGGCTCGATGAGGATGCGGGCTGTCCACTAGGTTGCTGCCGGGAAGAGTTTGCATGATGTTGAGGTTTGGAGGACCTAGTCCGTCTCTCAAGGAGAGATCTGGTACGGACCTGCTGTTGAGATCTTGTGGGTCGAAATGCGGTCCCACGGATCCTCATTGATCTTTAAATTGGCTCAGTATCCATGTCGTTTGGCCTCTTGGTGCCAAGACTTATAATTGTGAATGTGAATATGCCAAGATTTATTTGTTTTGTATATATATGGTGGACACGAAGAATCAATGTTGTCAGACTCGGACTTGGCAAATACTCGGCTGGCTTAGGACTCGGCCGACTCGGTGACTTAGATAAGACTTGGCAAAGACTCGATAAATAGAAAAAAATTTAAAATATGGTAAATTTTGTGCACAAAAAGTATACTAATGACATTTCTAATCCATATAGGTCTATACAACCACATTCTATGCAGAAATTCATTAGATCATCTCATAAAAAACGATAATACAACATTTGACACTCCATATTGTATGCAAAATAATGAAATGAAAGATGATTCCTTGAACAAATTCACAAACAGTACCATGTTCAATTACATAACTCATAACATAATCAGAAAATCAAAAGCTATAGTCTCCAAGTCCAATCTTGAGTCTCATGCATGACTATGAGAAGTAAAATGCCTTGTATAGGCCCTAGTGAAGCTAGTGCCAACATCGCTAGATTGAAACGTCAACTGTGATGCAGGTGTGTTTGGCATTTCCATTTCAAAAAATGGTACACTAGAGGGACCCTTGGTCTCTTCATCAAGCCACCTCAAATCAAAAGCAAGAGAGTCATCTTCTAGTACCCAATCAGAGACTAGATCATTCAGATCCAATACAATTGGATTCGAATCCTTTTCCCGCATTTGTTTTGTGATCATCCAAAGGTTGTAGTATATGAAGACCGATTGCGCTTCTCCAATCTCTCTTGCTCCAACCTGCTGTGCTTTTTGTTGTGGATGTACTCAAATATTGACCAATTGCTCTCACAACCTGAAGTGCTGCAAGGCTGACTCAGGATTTTGATGGCGAATTCTTGTACTTGTGGTGCTTCAGTGCAACAATCTATCACCAATGGGCTGTTATAGAAAACAAACCAACAAAGATTACAAGTTTTAGAATGTCAAACTTGAAAAATAAAAGTAGCAAAAGAAAATTAATTTACGAACTGAATCTTACATGGCATTTTCTTCTTCTTGAGACGTTGGGTTGAAGTTGAACTAAATCCAAACATGCCAGATGATTCCTTGTACATATTTTGCTGCATATTGATTTGGTCTTGAATGTCTTGATTGGGGTATATCCTCTCAATGCATATCATCACATCTCTCATCTTGTTGGGATCTTTTTGAATGTTAGACCTCTCATTATAGAATATGCTCAGATTGAGAATTGCTCATGCTGCATGCAATGGTGAATTTGGCCGCCTATCCCACCTAGAACCCATAATATCCCATATAGTGAGATATTTAGATGAATCTCCCTTACAAAAGGCCTTGATGGCCTTTTTGCCTTGTCCACCCCCCCATAAAGATATTCCATTGGTAGTTTGTCACCATCCATGACCCTCAACACTTTCACAAGTGGTTTTGTCATGCTGACAACCTCAGTGACTTCCTCCCATATGTTAATTTCTTAATGCCAGATCCAATCTCTGTTTTCAATAATTACGACATTATAAACAAAAAAACATAGACATTTTAACTATTAATGCAATATAATAAAAACAAGAAATCAATCACACATTTGACACACATGTTTACCCTAGAAAATCTTGGGCTCCCGTCCTAGGAAAATGCTTATTGAGAAATAGTACAAATCTTCAAATGACTTAGCCTTAGAAAATTCGAGATTAGTCCTTCAATCTTGTTGGTTGGTTGCTATCTCCCTTGTTTCCCCTTTGTTCCTTTCCTCGGACCCTGCCCTCCACACCTAGATGGAAGTCTTTCTCCATCCACTCATTGAGATCTCACTCACTCATTCTGTGTGTGTACTCCTCTCACTTAGGCTTCCTTTTATAACATCTAAATGACCAAAACCCTAACCCTTGATCTCCAAAGTGATCGATGGCTGAGATTAAATCTCAAGCCTCACTTAAGATCAAGGGCTGTGACTTAATTTTAAGTTGATTTTTCGTCATTAACCAACATTAGGTTAATTGATGTGATTTTTCTATTTTGGACTTAGGAAAGAGATATAAAGGTCACTTGCTCTCTCAAGCAAGTACCGAGAGAGTTAATCTAGATGACTCCTGCATGCTAGACACTTGGCCTATGTAAAAGTACCTGTTCGAGCTACAATCATCAACACTCCCTCTTAGCGAGGAAGGTATTTCCACCACTCGGAGGTGGTTCTGTCTTCGCTATCATATCTGCTACCCTATGTTATTAGAACCAGCTCGGAACTGACAAAATCGACTGGTCCAATCGGGTTATGAGCTTTGTTACCAACTGAGTTATACCAAGTTGGATTTCTAAACGAATCGCCAAAGATGAACAATCAGTTGTTCAAATTCCAAGTTCAGAAATCCTTGCAGGCCTTCCTAGGTCTTTTTTAATTTTTTTTAACATGTTCATACCCCATGGGGAATTGTAATAAAATGAGTTAGCATGATGACTTTATGTAAAATGTTTGGTTTCTTAAGACTTAATCATTAACGCATTATTCCAGGGTGTTTTTTCCTTGTTAATTATTTATTGTTTTTAAGCGATAAATAATTTTCGAGTTTTTCACCCAAACCTCCAAAGCTGGAATAATCGCCTTATTAATTAAGCCTTGAGAGGTTATTAAAACCCATGTGTCAATGTATATTATCATGCTAATCATTATTTTGAGTCATTATGAACATGTCCTAAGTCTCCCCGTTATCACCCTCTAGCCTAAGTGCTTTTGTGTGCCTTTCCCACCAGGTTAATGCATGGCCCTCTAACTTCAGTTGGGCAAATGAGATCTTTTGATCCTCGACAATTTGATGTGTTACCTTTCAAACTAACATCCTTGAATAAGCAATGTGATGCAACCTTAATGCTAGTATTAGGTAAGCATATGGGAGAGGTCTAGGCCTAATCTCATCACATTCTAACTTCTCAACTTTTTTGGGTAACTTCTAAACCCAAGGGAGAGCCCTTAAAGATACCTGTAAGCTCCCAAACATGCGAATACCTTTCTATGGCCTTGTAACTAGATCGGTGCCCTCTATGGAATCAAATAATATATAAAGAAGACAACGAGATCTAATAGAGGAGGTAATTCAATAGCTTATCATGTATATCATCAATCACCTTTCCAATTTAGACCATTTCACATATTCCAATGCAATTTCACTTATCCCAATGCAAGGGCCTCACACCTCCCAAGGCAATACCTCAGAAAGGTGTGCTCTGAAGGGGATAAGGCCAAGTGACCTAGGGCGCACTTTTTGGCTCCATCAACGCTGCAAAATACCCAGTAGAAACACTAATTCAACAAATTCATTCTTCCCAATGCACTAGGGCAAAACGAGACGGCCTTCAAGATCCGTGGATAAATTTACTAGGGCAAAATTGATGGGTGGACTAGAATTTCCAAGTTGCAAATATTTTTAGATTTTTGAATTTATTTGAACTTTTAGGGCTTTTTTGACAATATATGATTTTTAGGTTTTTCATCAAGTTAAAAGAGGACGACCTCAGAGATTTGTGGATAAATCCAATAGGGTGAATTTGCAAGGTGGACCAATGTTTTCGACTTCCAAGTATTTTTGGAAATTTTCAGAATTTAAGGGTTATTAGGAATTTTCAGAATTTTAGGGTTTTTATGCATAAAATTATAGAAAAGTAAAGTACAAGTAAATTGATAAAAAGCTAATTAAATGACAAGCAAGGGGATATGATATTTGTCTCAATCCCTAGGGTATTGATGGATCAATGATCATTGTTCCTCTCTTGAAATGTCTTTCAACACTTGCAAGCTGGGGCATCACCTTGCAACCTCTAGGGTTTGGTAGGCGAGCCTAACTAGGGCAAATGAAGTACAAGGCCCTATTAAGCAATAGATAACTCCTATAGAGGACGTTCTCTTCATACAAATGTTGACAAAATGTTGACAAAAAGCCTTAACAAATCAACAAAATGCAGCATAAAAGCACCATTCAACCTCGCTAGGAGCATAACTTACCAACATTTAACAAAGAGAGAGCAAGGAGAAAGACCTTAGGTCGCACTTGTGCATGAGTTCTTCCAACTATTCTAGCATCAACCTTTAACATGTGCAAAAAGAAGCCTTGAAACATTACTTCACCCACCTTCAAGCTAGAAAGAGCATCCCGAGAGAAGTGTGCATCACATTAGAACTTCATAGAGTAGAAGAAAAAGAAAATTAATCATATTTAATTCTTGAGCCTACAAGTTTAAAATAAAGTTGGGAAATAAGCCCTAAAATGGACAAAATATAGCAAAATAGACTATAATAAGGCTTCACCTAATGAAATAGTGAGCCAAAGGGGGACGCCATGCCCCATCTAACCAAAATGATGCTTATCCCTCAATGCTCACTTTTCCAAGCTTGTAGGCTCAATAGTGGAAAGATGACGTCATAGGGCAAAACACTAGAGGAGGGGTTTTTGAGTGCTAGAATCAGGTCTAGGTGGGTGAGGGAGGTGTGCTAAATAGGGGACAATAACTCTTTACAAGACACAATTACCTTTGCATAACAAAAACAAGGTGGTTATGTGCCCTAGTGGGTCACCACAACAACCCATGGGCTTAAAGCTCTGCATGGTGGGGACATCCACACACCTAAGGGGCAGTCAGCTGTGCCACAAGGGCAAAGTACTTTTGAGAGTGAAACCAAGGAGGCCATCCATGACCAATCCAGGGGGACACCAAACCCCAATCCAAATATCCATATAATATATCCCTCCTTGTCCTTTACAATAAAAATTTAAGAGCCCACGCTCTAGGTTAGGCCTTGCTGGAATGCTGCAGTAGCGTTGAGGCGTAACATGATGGATATTAAAATAAACCTCTAACTGTTGCAATCAATGATTTAGTTTCAGAGCATCGATCTCACCTTGATATAGCTTGATGTCGAGTTTCATTTCCATCTTGAAGAGAGACTGGGAAGCAATATTTTTATTGGAACTCGGCTGCTCTCTCTCGGGCTCGTTTTCTAGGTCATTTTTTTCTTTCGATTTACCCTCTGATCTGAAATCCGAGTTAGAGCCTCCAAAATCCTTGAAAGGTATGGACTTGCTCTCTAAATCCGCCACGAGGATTGACATGTTGCATGAGATATCAGTGACTTGTATATCCATTTTTAAAAATTGCTATCCATAATCATCCACTGCTCCTTAAACCGATTTTCCCGTCATGGCTAGGGCTTGAAGACTTTTTTTTCACCAACTACTAGATCTTGCAATTACCCACAAAAGCCAAAGAAAAACTGCTCTAATACCAATATGATCCGTAAAGTGTTGTGGATATTGCATTGGATCAATGCATCACAATAGATCTTACAACTTAGTTCATTGTGTTGATTTAGTTTCATAAAATACTGAATATAGTGGAACTGAAAGAGAAACTAGAGCAAATGAGTACACAATCCATACAATAACATAAGATATACCTTCGGAAAAACCACTATGGGGAAAAACCCAGCCACAAATGAGGACTATACCTTGTTCTTCATATCAATATCCAAATACAAAAGAAATGGTACTCTCTATGGAGTTACTCATGACTCTGCGGCCAGAATGGCTACTACGGGATTTCCTATTTTTCTGTTCTGCTCTAACATTCATTCTTATGCTTTTGCTCAATTATGGAACGATACAATACATCAAAATAATGGCTATCTTTCTTCTTCTAGGGGCCTGGTGTCTAACGTAGTTCGATAATCGCCTAAGGGTTAACTTTAGGGTCTTTGCATGCCTCAACTCCTGATTAGGGTTAGGGTTTTGGTCATTCTAAAATGTTCTTGATGGTCCACACATGACTAACTCCACATGTGGGAAAAATGAGAGTTGATTTGGAATCCACTCGGTACCATAGTGGTCAACTCGAAAGGTCTACTTACGGGAGGCATAACTTTTGCATACAGACTCGATTGAGGCAATCTTTAGATCAGTAGAAAGGTCTCGAATTGCAGAATCACCTCATGGTCCAATGCATTAGTGACGAGGTGTTTTATCCCCAAAAAATGCCGTTTAGACCCTCTAACAAGCCTCAAAAGGTTCCGGTCCCCAAATCTGCAAAATGTTTCCTACGCTTAAAATGGGTCTTGCTAGCCAATTCATTCAATCTTTTGACCCCGAAAGATCCAAGTAGGTGACATATTATATATTGATCCATTTCGGATCAAATCCAGACATCTTTGCATACAACTTTAGCTAGGTGGTGTTTCAACCCGTTTATGCCCCCAAATGTAGTTGTTGGATAGTAATTGCACTTTACTTGGTGGTCGTCCCTTGGGATCACTTGGACACAATGTTCCCATGCAATATCAAGAGGCCTTTTAGGTTTTTCCTTAGGTGCCATGGATAACAATTTGAGACTTTGAAGTCTGTAATGGAAATGAATTTTTATTTGTAAATTAAAATGAAATTAAAATTCATAATTAAAATGAAATTCTTTTTCTGGTAGCCTACAAGTTTGAAAGATGCCATTGGTTCAACCTACCAACCTCTAGGATGTGATGGAATCCTCCATAAGCTTGGACGCCTTGAAGTCCTCCTATGGGAAAATTGAAGACCTTCTAGGAATGCAAGTACCATTTTGTTGTGCTTTATTCTTTCAAATTCTTAGCTCTCTGACATAAGGATCAACTATTTGTGTTATGAATACAACCAAAGTGGATGGGAATTTTATCCATAAAAGCATAATTTATTTGTGGCAAGTATACAAGACAAGTATGAGGCAAGTACTCGTATGAGGGATTGCAGCGACAGGTAGATGCCTTGACCTTCTTTTGTGATCTTCGTTAGTTGACGGTCAACTTGGGTAATATCAAGGAAATGTCTTCAATGGGTCAAAGAAACTCGTCACAAATTTTCATTTCTTTTTTAGAGGTGAGTAGATTGAGATACTAGTACTTATACCTATTTGGGGGTATAGTGATCCAGATTTATGCAGGAACGCAACAGAATACACAAATAACAAAAATGCAGCAAAAATAACACTTCATTTCATTAATCAAAGAACTGAAACTTGTTTACATACAGAATGGAAATAAACTAGCTAGAGTGCTGGTAGCTTATCTCTGAGGAGAGATGTGGCGGCTACATGCCTCTGAACTCTGTGTTACAATGAGGCTCGAAGGCCTATATATTATTGAGAAACAATGGAAACCCTACACATCCAAAAACCTAACCCTAGGAGGTGAAACGCCAGAATGTGGGCCCCGTTGGGTAACTTGGTACATTAATTTCCCAGGGTCGTAATTTTGGCATACTACCTCCGTTTGACGCGCATGATACATCATTAGAAAGATCTATTCAAGGACTACATTCATATATGGCAAATATCAAGTCCGGAATAAACTCATATTTGCCGAGCATTCGATGTCGAAAAAACGTCGTTTAGGGCCTCAAAACGGCTCCGGAAGTTTAGGACCCAAAAACTGCCAAAAATAGTAAATTGTGCTACAATTAAGGAAACTGAAAGACTGAAAGAAACAATGGTGGGGGTTCAAGTGGAATAGGTGGGTGGCCACCAATCTCCTCCTGGATCATTCCTCCCCCCTTAGGAAGCAATGGTCCCCATCGCGTTGAGTTCCTCCATGAGATGAGGAAACTTCTGCTGAACTTGGTCCCTGGTGAGCCACTTTCTCTGGTGAAGGAGTTGGCCTGCTTTGACAACTCGATATAGCTAGATCTTCTGTTGGCAGGTGTTCTTGATCTGTGTGTCCATAATTCGATCAGTTGTGGCTTGTTCCATGCAGTCGGAGTTTAACTCTGTTGGTGTGAGTTGTTCTGCCATGTCTGATGTGTCCAGTAGAGGTGGAAAGTAGGGCCGAAGGCGGTCCACATTGAACACTGGGTGTAGACTAAGGAATGGTGGAATACTGAGCTCGAAGACATTGTCCCCGACAGCCTTGGTGATGGTGTATGGCGCATATTGGAGCGGGCGAAGCTTGCGGTGGGGTCCAGCGAGGTGCTCCTGCAAATGTAGCCACACTTTGTCGCCCACTTGGAAGTTGTGTTGCACCCGATGTTTATCATGTCGCTGCTTGTACTTAACATTGGATCTGTCCAATATTTCATGAACCATTTGTTGAATGTGCTGAATGTGCTAAATGAAGCTGTTCGCCTTGGAAACTTCAGACTGGACATGAGACGAATCAGCCTGAGTAGTTGCAAATGGCATGGCTACGTCAATGGGACATAATGGTTGGATTGATTCCCAAGCCCACCTAAAAGGGGCTGTGGTTGGTTGAGCTGTGAAGGGCCTGATTATAGTTATGTTGTACATAGGGGAGGCTCTCATCCCATGTGCGTGGATGCTTTGAGTTGTAGATGTGCAAAATGTGTACGATCATCCTGTTGACAACCTCTGTCTGGCCATTACTCTGGGGATGTAAGCTGTGGACTTTGTGAGCTTGGTGTCTAGCATTGACCATAGGCTAGACCAGAATGTACTAAGGAACCTACTATCTTGATTTGAGATTATAGACTGTGGGATCCCAAAGTTTACCCACACTCGTTCAAAGAAGAGTTTAGCAGTGGCTTCTGCTGTGATATTCTTCTTGTAGGCCGCCATTATGGCCATCTTTGAGAATTTGTCGACGACCATGAACACAGTCGTTGCTGTGCTTACTAGAAGGAAGGCCCGAGATGTAATCCATGGAGATGGATTGCCGAGGTCGACTAGGGGTAGCTAACGAAGTATAGAGGCCTTGCTTCTTGATGGACGATTTGGAAATGGCGTAGGCAGTGCAGGATCAGATGTACTTCCCGACCTCCTGTCGAAGTTTCGACCAATAGAAATACTTCTGCAGTACTGCCACAGTTTTCTTGATCCCGAAATGCCCAGCGACTCGACTGTAGTGCGCTTTCCAAATCATCTTGGCACGCTTGCTTGAAGGAACACAAAGGTGTCCCATGTGACATACTAGTGCATCCTGGAGGTGAAAATTTGGAACTTGGTTTCCCTCCAAGCGCGTCCTGTATGTGTGACTGAATTCTGGATCGCTCTTGTAGAGAAGCGGCCAATCAGAAGTCTTGTGCCCACAAGAGTTGAGCACGGTGGTTATCGCTACGATCGGTGGTCGGCTGAGGCAGTCTGCAACATTATTGGTGCTTCCCTTCTTGTACTTGATGTTCAAATGAAACTGTTGTAGATATGTGGACCACTTCTGATGGCGATTGTTCTGTAACTTCCCTTGTGTCTGTATGAACTGCAGGGGTCGGTGGTCTGTGTGGATGATCGTTTCCTTCCCCAAAATGTAATGCATCCATTGTCGGCAAGCCTGTACAATGGAATACATCTCTTTGTCATAAGTGGGATATTTGCGGACTGTGTCGGACAGTGTCTCACTGTGATATGCAACTCGATGCCCTTGTTGAGTAAGGACTGCCCCAATAGCATAGTCAAAGGCATTTGTCTTGATCTCAAATGGTTGTTGCAAGTCTGGTAATGTGAGCACTGGGGCACAACAGAGGCGATGTTTCAATTCTGCAAACGCCTTCTGTTGAGTTTTCGACCAGAAGAATTTTGCTTTCGCTCCTCCCTTGGTGACTTGACTTAAGGGCCAAGTGATATGAGAGAATCCCAACACGAATCTGCGGTAGAAATTAGCAAGACCCAGAAAGTTGCGAAGCTCCGTTAGAGTAGTTGGGGCTGGCCAATCCCGAATGACTTGGATCTTGGTTGGATCCACATGTACCCCACACTCATCAATAATGTATCCCAGATACTGAACCTGGGTCATGCCAAAAGTGCACTTGTCCAAATTGGCACACAACTTGTGCTTCCGCAGTGTTTGGAGGACCTGTCGGATGTGGTGGAGGTGCTCTTCCCAAGTCTGGCTGAATATTAGGATGTCATCCAAGTACACTACTACAAATGAGTTGGTGAATGGCCGCAAGATGTCATCCATCAGTCTCATGAAGGTTGCGGGAGCATTCATTAGCTCGAAAGGCATGACCAACCATTCGAAAAGGCCCTCCTTGGCTTTGAAGGCAGTCTTCCACACATCGGTTGGTTTGATCGGTACATGGTGATACCCGGAGTTTAAGTCGATCTTGCTAAAATACTTCGCCCCTTTAAGTTGGTACAGGAGGTCATCAATCCGTGGGATCGGGTACCTATTCCAGACAGTGATCTTGTCCAGCGCCCGATAGTCAATACAGAGTCTCCAAGTCCCATCCTTCTTCTGTACCAACACGATCGGGCTCCCACAGGGCGATGAACTTGGCTGGATGTGACCCTTCTGCAACAACTCCTAAATTTGCCTCTTGATTTCATCATTCTTTAGAACAGAGCGTCAATAGATTGGTCCATTGGGTAGCGGCACACCTGGGGTCAGATCGATAGGGTGCTTGACCTGACAGTGCAGAGGCACCCCTCTGGGTGAGGTGAATATGTCTCGGTACTCCTCCACGACCTTGTCCATTTGTTGTTGTCGTGTGGAGGGGCCCTGTTTGGAGGTCGTGGCCATGCTATTCTTCTTTCCATGAGGGTGGATCATCAAGAAAACAAATTTCCCGGTTTTGGAAATGAGCTTACTGCATTGTTTTGCAGTAACCAAAGAGATAGCGGTAGGAGGTGGTACCTCTGGTATCCTGTACAACTTATTTCCCAACGTAATAATAACAGCGTGAGGTCGGGACTCATACACAGCATGTCACTTCCATAAGTATGGTTGACCTAATAAAACATTACAAACATCAAGAGGAGCAATATCACATAATACCTCATCGGCGAAGGGCTTGATGCTGCAGGGAAGGCGACATTGTTGGATGACGCGGAGATCCCGTCCTTGGTGAAGCCACCCGATGGTGTACGGTTGCGGGTGTGCTGTGGTCGACAAGCCCAACCGCTTCACGACCTCTGCTGAAATGAGGTTTTTTTGGCTCCCATTGTAGACAATGAACTATAGCGGGGAACCCTTTATGCACATCTGGGAGTGGAAAAGACACTCCTCCTTCTCCGAATCTTTTGGTTCTTCCTTTTGGATCTTCGTGGTGGCAACGGTGGCGTTGGGCTCTGCATCGGTAATCTTCTTCCCTTTGTAATTCCCCTTCTCGGGTTGTGATTCAGTGTCAGAGTATGCATCTGATTCGGAAGCCTTTATCTCGGCCACCAGTGACTGCTTGGCCTGACACTCACTTGTGTTGTGACTCGTGAGTGGGGGGCTCTTATGGAACTCACACCACTTTCCTGCTTCCTTCTTCGGCTTCGCAGTGTTGCTTTTTGCTTGCGGCTTTGGCAAGTTGTCTTGAGTCGCCATGCCTTGGCTGTGTCCTTGGTTTTGTGGTTTGGGGGCACCTTTCGCTTGCTTCTCATTCACAGATCCAAAGTCTCGCTTTTTCTGTTTTTATTTTTGCTCAATTTTGGCAGCATATCGGTATGCCGTACTAAGCAAGGAGATGTCGAGGAACTCCATTTCCTCCTGAATGTATCTGTGTAGACAACTGTGGTACTTCAACACCAAATGTTTCTTGAATCTTTGATACCCAACTTGGTGCACAGGGTATGGAACAGATTCGTCAGCTCATGCACATCTTGATCTCTTTGCTGCGGCAACGTAGTCCATTGTATGTACTTGTCCTCATAGCTCCCCACGGGATAATATTGTGGGTACGACCGAGAACAGAGAGGGTTCCTCCTCGTCCTTTCTCTCACAGTAGGTTTCCCACCAGTCCTTGACATGGGGGGCGGCTTTGAGTAGTGAAAAAGTAATCTTTTCCCGGTCGGAAAAGTCTTGAACCGAGAAATATCCTTCTAATATATTCAACCATCTATCTACGGCGTCTGCATCTATTCGGCCATCAAATATGGGAATGTTGAAGTTGACTTGTACCTTAAAAGGGGTTGCGCCTCCATAGTGGCTGCTAGATGCAGATGCGCCGCCAGTGGGAAGTCGTTGAAGGATCTGGGCGAAGTTATCCATCATTGCGTTCCTTTGTTTTTCAAGGGCCTCCTCGAGCAACATTTTGATAGGATCTTTTGCGCCCTCGTCTTTCTTTTCGTTCCCCATGGGTGCCGTCGGGATTTGCGAGGCTGATCTTGCAAAGATTCAACCAGATCGAGCCCTAACTCTTTATACCCTGCTCTTGTTGGCGACATGCAAATAAGGATTGAGAAAGAGCAAATTGCTTTGATACCACTGATCCAGATTTATGCAGGAATGCTACAAAATATACAAATAACAAAGATGCAGCGGAAATAAGTTACTAACACTTCATTTCATTAATCAAAGAACTGAAACTTGTTTACATACATAATGGAAATAAACTAGCTAGAGTGCTGGTAGCTTATCTCTGAGGAGAGACGTGGAGGCTACATGCGTCTGAACTCTGTGTTACAATGAGGTTCGAAGGCCTATATATTATTGAGAAACAAAGATAACCCTACACATCCAAAAACCTAACCCCAGGAGGTGAAACGCCGGAATGTGGGCCCTGTTGGGTAACTTGGTACATCAATTTCCCGAGGTCGTAACTTTGGCATACTACCTCCGTTTGACGTGCATGATACATCGTTAGAAAGATCTATTCAAGGACTACATCCATAAACAACAAATATTGAGTTCGGAACAGACTCATATTTGCCCGAGCAAACGTCGTTTAGGGCCTCAAAATGGCTTTGGAAGTTTAGGACCCAAAAATTGCCAAAAATAGTAAATTGTGCTACAATTAAGGAAACTGGAAAACTGAAAGAAATAATGGTGGGGGTCCAAGTGGAATAGGTGGGTGGCCACCAATATCCTCCTGGATCATATAGTTCACAGGACCTTGTTTTAGTTTATGAAGTGTCTTTCAACCCTGAGTCCACAAAGGACACAGATCCTTATCTCCTCTCAAGAGACGGTGCTTCAAACACTATTTTCAGCACATCTTATCCAAGATGTCTCTCATGGACACTCTCATTCGACCCACAGTCCTTTATGGTTCAGAAATTTGGGCTAAGTTGCACAAAACGAGGAAACAGGTACATATTGGAAATGTGACCCCCCAAATTTTGGAAATGAGGAAACACGATATATATATATATATTCTTCAGTGAGGCGGACAACTCTGAAGAGGGGTTGTTACGTCCACAAGAAGAATTCCTAGGGGGAGCACTTGAAGGGGCCTCAACTTGTTGGCTTTGATTACAGAGCCTAACTAGACAGGGACATCAAGTGAGGCCCTTATATATCTATGTATGGCCCCCCGGGGATTCGACCTCAAGACCTTTTGCTTACAACTCATAGCTCTCAACCTCTTGATCTAACCTACTGTGCTATATATATATATGTATGTATATGTATATGCATATTTGAAATTAATAAATGAGCAAGGACATTTAGAAAAATGAATGTGATACATAAATCATAAATAATACATGTCAACGAATCATTGCCTATATTGGGATCCTATTCATCAATAACACCCAATGCATCCCTCCTCTAGGCTCTAGCCCTTGCCTCTAACTTGAATATTAAAGTTGATCCTCCAAGGACATTGGTCAACAACTCAACACCCTACAATTTTGATGAAACTTCCTAATCCAATCGTTAAAATAAGGTAGGAAAAGCTTCTGATGCTTAACAAGTGATTTTACTTGAGTGAAAAGTATATCTTTGTTAAGGTCAAGATAGAGGAGTTCAACAATCAACACCTCCAATAAGGAACATACTGGGGTTGATGTGCTTGATTAAATGCTAATTCCATACCCTCATACATGATAAAATCTGGTGGAAACTTTGCAATCCTGAAAACTATTAAGTCTGTTGAATTCTAAATGGGATTTAAAATTTTACTTTTTGCATATGAAGTCCAATGAGGTTGGAACCACTCTCAAACATCCTGAAATAATTAATGGTAATGTTAAAAATTTAAGTGCCACTTTTATTTAAGAATTTGAATAGGGTGATATTTTTTTATCAGTGGGGTGCATTTTTTTTTAAATTGTGGCCTTACAAAACAAATTCATATCAAAAACATGTTTCCATACGGATGAAAAGCGTTTCCTTCTTTTGAACTGTGCCCATCCATATGGAAATGCATTTCCACGCCATATGACACACATTTCCACATTTCGACCAAAAAATGAGCTGGGGATGTGGAGGGGTGGGGCAGCGTTTCCTACAACTTAGGAGTAGGGGCCTTGTCTACTAGACACTGATTGGGCCTTAGTAGAGAGTGTAGACCCCCCTCCTTTGTCACATCATTAAATGCAGGCAGACATTTCCTTAGCCCTTCTTACTTGCCGAGTTCGATGCCCACTTGCTCCGAATCGAGACAATGTTCTGCCTTGTCTCACTCTTACATTGTCTTCGGAGCTTCGTTGACTTGGTGATAGGGCGTGATCAGTACCCATATTTGGCCTATCTCTCATTGCAATCTATTGCCTTGGTTAGCCCTTCAGGCTGCATTACATCTTGGTATGCGGTGGTTACAGATCTTTTGGCATCTATCGGTATTGCAAAGGACAAAATTCCTCCATTTAGATATTCAGTGGATGCTTCAGGTTGCTTATTACCTATTGGGCAGGAGTTGAATACAATCATCCAAGACTACATTTATAAGTAGTTCATGCAGGTCACTTGGATAATCATAAACTCTCAAGGTGTGTTACGTCCAAAGATGGCGTTTTATGCTACACATTTCATGGATTTGAGGGACAGTCTCATTGTTCAGCTTCATTACATGCCTTGCCATTGAACACATGCTCTTCATATTCGTTTAGGCAATTTCAATGTGGGTTCAGATTGACCACCATATTGATCAATCAGACAGGAACTGCTTGGTGTCATCTTTGTGAGGTTGAGACTAAGGAGCACTTCATCTTTCGGTGCCCTATCTACTATGAGATTCGTGAGCGATTCCATTGTCTCGTTAAGGACCTTCTTCTCACCTAGCTTCATACTTTGACTAACTTCTTTAGATATCCCGATCAGATATGTCTTGCCCTATATTTGCAAGAGGGTCATCAACCTTGCTCCCTCATCCTCCAATGACATCCACAATCGGGAGCGACCTCCACTTAGCAAAGCACCTCCTTCCCGGCGCTTCCTTCCTCTAGGGGCACTAAAAGGCCAACAGAGGACGACACTACTTTTGACTGTAGATAAGTTAGGACATAGAGGACCACCTCCAGTTTAGATTGACACCACCGGCAAGGCCAGTCACGACCCATTTTTAACAGCCGGTGTAACACCTTGGTTTTGACCCCGTTTGCATTAAATGTATATGATGTAAGTATTATATGGAATTGTGATGAGGAGCTCAAGGCCAAGGCCCTATCATTGATTAATGTTTGGTGTATAGGCGATCATGGTTGATGCCTATGGTTCATGTGCTAAGTCAAGCACGTTTGTAAACACCATGTAAATATGCAATTTAATGAAAAACCCACAACCAACTATGTCAATGCAACAAATAATGAAACGGGGGCATGATTTTCCAAGGATAAGGGGGGGAATGTTTAACCTTGAGCAATTGGGGAAAACCCATCAAAACTGTCAACTACCCATTACTTGTCTTTTTCCCCAACCATTTATTACTGCCAGAATTTGGTTGAGGTAGTTATTGCATGGAAGGGGAAGGGTATGGGCAAAATTTGAATTGGGAAGAGCACCCATTCTGGAAGAACGTGTTTTGACTTCATGGGCAGGAAAACACCCAAAAACGTAATGCCCATTCCCTCATGCATTAAAGTTTCATCTTCCCTCACGTTTTGGAGGGAGCTGCGGGACGTTCTGATGATCGATCCTTCATTCACGGGGAGGTTGTTCATTCACGATCATTCACCTGCACGTTGGTCATTTTTATTCTGATCAGACAGACTCAGCGAGATCTAGCAGGTGTTGCTACGCGTTTCTGCAAGTATTTTTCCTTGTCGAGACCTGGTTGCTGTGTTGTAGCGTTATCCTGAACTGCAGAGTGTTATGAGACCCTGTTACCTGTGTAATAGAGTGAATCCTGTGTTGCTGTGTTGTACACCCTGGTTTTGGTTTGACCTGTATACAAGACTTAGGAATGGTAGAGACGTAAAATGTGCTTGATAAACCTAGTGTGGATCCTCAAAATAAGACAAGAGTGGCTGGTGAATTTGCTATGCACATCCTGAAGAACACTGGAAGGGAAGGTGTATCCTGAGTGACTATGGAGCAGAGAAGGGGACACTTCCTTGTGTTGAGTGTGTAGGCATCGTGGATGCCAGGCCAGATAGGTCTTGTGAAGGTGTTCTTAGCTCTGTGGATGAGCTCACTAGCTTAGCAGTTCTTCCTGCCCATTGCCTTAGAGGCTTGATAAACCCAACTTCCAGGATGGCTTGGCTGATAGCCTGATAAACCCATCTGTTGGCTTGGCTGTGTCTTGTTGTGTTTTGGCCTTGTGTGATCCTTGGCTGGACAGTCTGATAAATCCAACTATGGATGCTGGCTTGGCTGAGTAGTTTGAGAAACCCAGTAGTGAGATGGCTTAGCTGTGTAGCCTGATAAACCCATCTGTTGGCTTGGCTGGTCCTAATGTGAGTGTTGGCTTGATTGTGTGCAGTCTGATACACCCAACTGTTAGCTGGCTTAGCTGAGTAGCTTGTGAAACCCAACAGTGAGATGGCTTGACTGAGTAGCCTGTGAAACCCAACAGTGAGATGGCTTGGCTGAGTAGCCTGTGAAACCCATCTGTTTGGCTTGTTTTCCTTGCAACCTGATAAACCCAACTGTGTTGGCTTGGTCGAGTTTTGTTTTACCCTTGGCTATGTGTGAGCCTGCTAGTGTTCCTTATTCCTTGGGGAAATCATGCCCAGCTCGGGGGTGGTAGTGCTGCTGAGAGATTGATGAGCGCATTGGCCTATGGTTGGGTGGAATGTTGCAGCGACATCGCTGGTTGTAGGACAAGCTCTTTTCAAAGACAAGTGTTCTTGTCTATGTTAATCTCTGCATTTTATTTCTCTGCATTTGTCATTGGTTGATGAAATATGATTAACATGTTTGATGTGTTGAATGGATGAATTGCTTCCGCTGTATAATTGCAATTGTATGCATCCGTGTATGTTTCTTTCAACGCATTTCTAAGTTAAGTTGCAGGACTTAGACTGCCGGATTGGTGATGGCTTGAATGGCCAAATCTGTGTAAGACTTCGATTAACAGGTCGAATTTTCGAACATAAATCTCCTTCAGCAATGGTCTATTCCGTAGGCGGGATGCAGAATGTGGGAAACGTCTTTTCGCCAATTTTGTTTTCCGTAGATCTCTTTCTGCATTTCTCCGTTCCGCAACTTGCGGGATGTGGAAATGTCCTTTGGCAAATTCGGTTTTCCGCAGTTTTCCTTCCGCAACTCTCTTTTCTGCAACTTGCGGGATGCGGCTTTGCATATCTCTATCTCCGCAACTTTCCTTTCCGCAACAGCTAGTTCCGCATGCGGGATGCGGAATGCGGGATCACACTTTCCATATTTCCTGACTCCGCAACTCAAGCTTTCCGCATCGTTGATTTTTGCGGGTTGATTCTCAGCCGTTAATCTGTTCCCAGAAGTGGAACAAGTTGTGAACGCCGATTTTGGTCGCGCTCTCTTTCTCTGGTGAACGAGAGGGGACGTGACGATGTGGTAACATAACATGAATGTTGAGGAGTGTTTCATGGCCATGTTTGATGTTTCAAAGAAGAACAAAGGTTCTTTAAGAAATTTTTAATTCCGCATGATAATCGAGGCATGGGTACGTGACAGCCGGATGACTTCATCCAGATCATAGTAGTGACCCCCCACTCCATATTGCAACACACTACCCATTATAGCTCCTCTTCCAGTTCTTTCTCCATCCAGGGTACTATTTTTGAGATTCTTTCCTTTTCCTTCGGCTTCAGATATTAGGAGAGACGCTTCGAATACTTCCAATACTTCCAGTGCACCATGATATACTCACCATTTTTTATACCATAGAGTTTAGACCACTTCCCTTTTACATTTTTCTTTTGTATTGGATCTCTCTGTACACATCTCTCTTTTGGATCGACTGTTCATCTTTGTAGTCAACTCTTCTTGGTATTTGTTTTTTAGGTTAGATACTTATGAATCCTCTTTCTTTCTTTAGGAGCCCCCATAGCGCTCTCACTTTGTATTGACATCACGGTGTTTCATAGTCCCCTTGACCTACTTATGTGGTCGTTTGTTGGACATTAATAAAACTATTTTATCTTGTCTTATAGGAGGATTCTCGTCCACGTTGGGCCCTTCTTGCTTAAATTGTTGATAGTTTTCAAAATGAATTTGATGATATTGAGTTTCATGCTGGCCCATTTAAGCACTATCAAGACGAATCTTCTCCATCATTGACCATTACTCAATATTATGATGTCCCAGCCAAACTACAACATCTGCCACATAAATTGCTATTGAGCTCAATTTAGGTCATTGATGATCTTGATGGTTTTATGAAGGAACAATGTGAAGCTCAAGGTGAATGGTTTGACCCTCTTCTCAACATTAGGGGGGGAGGTAAATTTTGTAAGCTTGTGTTGTTATGACTTGTTTCTGTGGCCACCTATGTCACTCAGTGGAGATGTTGGAATTATTTGTGTAATTTGTACATGTGGCCATTACCCATTCATATGTATCGTTAATGTACTTCTAATTATGGATAAGGTCATATTCTTTATTCCATTGTTGAAAAACTCTCCGAAAAATCGCTGACTATTCAAAAAGTCGCGATTTTTTCCCTTAGTCGAAAAATCGGCTAGAAAAAATCACGACTTTTTCACTTTTCAAAAAGTTGCGACTTTTTCCAAAAAATCGCGACGCGCCTGACTTTTTCCAAAAAGTCGCAGAGGCTAAAAATGGCAAGTCCCGACTTTTTCTAAAAACTCCCAACTTTTTCCAAAAAGTCCCGACTTTTCCCGACTTTTTCAAAAATCTCCATTTTTGCTAAAATGGCTATGTAATGTCCTCTTCCAATTAGGTCTTGAGGCCCAAAACCGCTAACCTATGTGATTCCTGTGGGTTCGAGCGGTTACTGACTCCTAGGGAATCAGCTAAGGACTGATGCCATCCATAGAAGATTTAGGGCATCATCAGTAGGTCAAGAAGGGCCACCGGGGCCAAAGGCCACCTTCGTGCATGCCATCCAAGCATTATTTAATGATGCATGCACTCTTTAAGTCTCCATCCGCATGCATGCAAGTCAACGGCAAATTAGAAGATAAAGTGACCTAATTAGGTCAAAGATTAGGGTTTGCGTAGTTGAACGTTATAAATAGAGGATAAAGCGAAAGGAGACTTCACTTTTGATTATGATTATTTTGGGAGCTCTTGGATAGCAGCACAGCGTGCCGCACAGCAGTTGGGGTTGGAGACGGAGTCTTCAGCTAACGGGATTTCGGCAGTGAAACATCTACCCTAGTCTTATTTCGGGTAAGCCATATAGGTTCACCACTTGTTCTTCATTCATTCATAAGTTATCCAATATATGGTATAGATCGTTGCAGGGACACGTTTGCAGCCGTAAGGGGGGGGGTTTCAGCCAGAAAGCCCTAATCAGTTGCTGGGCCTTCAGATCTCAGCTTTACTCCGAAATTCAGGCACCATTCTCATCATCAGCATCATACTCCGGTACCCGGTGATTATCAGATCTGTCCGTGTTCATCCGGAGCAGTTATCAGTAGTTTCGGGATCCCAGGGGCGTGAGCAGTTGTCTCTCTGGAGCAAGTCGCTATCCTGCCTAGAGGACTCAGAAATCCCGCATGTACTAGGCATTCTCTCCGGCACGGGAAGGCTACCATTCCTGCAAATCGGCAGCTTCATCGGACACCTCCTTCACTGAAAGCATCACCCTTTTCTGACTGGGGTTCTTGCCGCTGGGGGTTCACCGGAAGCAGAAGAGATCTGCCCATCTCCGATCCAGTTCTCGGTGCTTGCATTCTTTCTCCGAAGCAGTTTAGTCGGCTTATCAGTGGTAAGTGTTCATTCTACCTCACAAACCCTAACCCTAATTTTTCCTATAAAATAGGGATTTTTGCATGGCAGTTTGCATGCCCAGTTGTATCAGCATATTTGCTTAGAAATAGAAAATATCGGGATTTGGGATATTTCAGGTTAAAATGGCTAATTTTCCAAAAATTTGCCATTTTAGCCATTTTGTTGTATACTAACACCTTTCCTCTAACGTATAAATATTTCAAAACTTTGTTGTATTTGAATATCAAGCCATGCAAGGATAATCTATACAAAATATGTATCCGTTTATCAAAGATCAGAATAGTAATTGAATTACTTTTTTCACTATTAGGGAATTTTTTGAGCAAACATATTTTGAGTGATCATCTAACACATTTGTAGGAAAAAAAGAGCAATGTTTCAAGTGTTAGATGAGTTAGGGCTAATGTGAGGCTCATGTCAGAAATTGAATTTGGGAGTGAAAAATACATCTATGATTTATCACCAATACAAAACAAGTAATACGTTTAATTGCTGACGACCAAATCAATAAAATATACCTTTCAAAAATTAGGTTTAAGTCATAAGATGGAGGGACAAATAAAAAGCATTTAGGAAAACCTTATATAAACCTAATCATTGGAGTAGGGAAAAATATGAAGTATGAATGGAAAACTCAGGAAGAGAGCATTGATATTAGATAGCTATATGCTAGTTTTCCTTGAATACATTTATATATGTGATGTCATGTTTTATTGGTTATCCACTTTTGAGTCATTGATTGGACAACTATGATGTTTCATGATACAGTGTCGACTTTGATGTATCATTTTACATTTGGCATGACTACATGATGATGAAATATATCAATGCTTTCTCCATATTTATGTTCCAATGTGTTTATCTGATGTTATTGTTGCTTTAAATGTTTAAAATTCTGAAAAAAATGAATGTATTTTGTATTTTTTAATGTTTGCCGACTTTTCCCGATTTTTCCCGATTTTTTTGCCGATGTTGCTGAGAAGTTGTATTCGGGACCCTTGCCGACTTTTTGGCGAGGCCGACTATTTCAACATTGCTTTATTCTTTCATTGTATTACTAGTTATGGTTAAGGCTGACCTAGTCAAACTTGATATTCAGGCTCAATAACCCTCTTGGTGTGTGTGCCCTTGGTTTGTGGGACCATAGCCCTCTCTTGAGAGGAGACCTCCCCTTCATGAAGGGAAACCTCTTGAGTTGTTTATAAATACACAACTCAAGCCTTCATTCCTATCATATCATCTTCTGAACTTCTTCATCTCTCTTATAAAGTGTTTTATGCATAAAGGAACCTATATCTTTGGCATACTCTTGTGTTTGCCATTTTCTTTCTTTTATTTGCACTTGTGTATTTCTTGTGTAGCACACTTGTACTTGGGCATCTCTCTGTCTGTCTGTCTCTCTCTCTAGGGTTATATTTCTCTATTGCACTTGTGATTAAGTTACTCCAGAATTTGGGTTTGTTTTTGGTTCCATTGGATTCCCTACTTTCTTTTGTGGATCTCAACAATCCCAAATTATGATAAGTTGCTGAAACTGTTTGTGTTTAAAAAATGTAGTGTAGATTAAAAGGAGAAACAATTATGTTACTGTGTTGACATATAACTTGAAATTTATGCATTGTAAAATTCATTTCAATTTTATTCACACATAATCAGTTTTGCTCTACCTATTGTGTTTTGCTGTCTTAATATGTATGTGGCATGCGGAGTGTTTTTGAATATGCAAAACATATTTATTAATTTTTATACACGCTTAAGCTGGATGCATATTGTTGGGACCATAAATTACATGCATTTTTGCTTTTGCTGCAGATTGCTACACAATTTTATGCATCAAATATGAGTGTTGGAAGTGGACACTTTCTTCCTTTGCTGAAGCGGCTTGATGAATGCATTTCGTAAGTATATGAAGGTTATATATTAGAAATATCATCTTATTAAAAATAATAGAAAGTAGAGATGTACACTTGCATGGAGCCTTTTTCTGATGCAGAAAGTATTTTGTAATTGTATGAGTTTACCTTGTGATGTTTGCCCCTGATTTCCTGTTCATCTATAAGTTATAACTAGCACAAGTCTAGCTTCATGTCTGCTGACATAATTACTATGAATATTTTGTTCGGTCTTTTCTGTGTGATGGAAGATATGTTGCAAACAATCCACAGTATGCAGATTCTGGTGTTTATCTTGTGAAGTTCCGTCAACTTCAGGTAGTTATGTCTTGTAACTTTATGTTGAATCTGATTTGAATGAAGAACATACATTGAAATAAAGTGCTGGTGTTATTTTTTGTAATACTTCTTTAGTTTGTACCTTTGATATGATTTTTTGATTAGTAAAGGCTATGGTTCATAACCTGTTGTCTTTTAAACAGTCGCGAGCCTTGGGTATGGTTCGGTCACATGTGCTGTCTGTACTAAAAAATGCTGCATCTCAAGTAAGTATCCTGATACTCAAGCAAAAGTAACTAATTTTATTCTTACCATTGACTTATAGAAAGGATGGAGGATGAGGGGATAGGTGACAGTTATAAATTTGTGTGAAAATTGTGCATGCTTACATTTTAAAGTCATGCGTCCAAAGCGTATTAAGCAGGATATTCCTTATTTAACATTCCACTTTTACAGGTCTCTTTCTTTAAGAATTCTTAATTTAATTGAGGTGAAGTATTGCATATAATCATGTATTACTATCACAAACAATATTTACATCCAAGGCACTGCTAAAGTAGATTTAACAAGTTATAAGCCATCCCAATTGCTTGTTGCAAATCCTCAGTTAAACAATCTTAGGATCATATATATATATACCTGGGACTTTCTTTCTATGTATTTGCTGTTCTCATGAGATGCTTAGCACACATCATTGTTAGAGCCTTGTTTCTCCACACCTAAAACAACCAACAAACAGATGGTAGTTATGTGGATTGGCATGCAATTCAAACGTACTCAATTTGTTGTAGTAGCTGCGTGAGGCATCCTGACATAGGTCGTCCCAAGTAAATATAATAATAAACTGTAATTTATTATTGCATAAGAGAAGTCGGCGCCAATTAAGTAGGCAATTCGGCTCAGTTGGAAAAAAATAAAATTGCCAGCTACATAAACTATAAATAGAAGGTGCCTCACTTCATTTTTACAACAAGCACTCAAGCAAGGAGAAGTTCGCTACTGCAGCTAGAGCAGACTTTTTTGGGGTTCTCCACTTTGGAGAAGTTTCTCTTATATTTTCTTGGGGTTTATGCTCCTACTATTTGGATGTACATTGATTTGTATTGGAAGGTGTAAGCTCGGGGGAGACAAATAGTTTTGTCTATGGTTGGGAGATGATTGATTATCACTGTGGTTAAACGAGCTCCACATTTATTATTGTTTCTATGCTTTGTCATTCTTTTAGTGATCCAGTTATTGTTATGCTGCTGTCTTTATAAAATTCTAAATGGTATCGGAGCAATGCTAAAAGAAGCCATTGCTGCAAACTAGGGCTCTACAGTTTGGAGTGTTTCCTACCTCAGATTATCTTGAAAGAAGCATTGAGCAACTCGCCCTAAGAGGGCGCATATTTTTGTGGAGGCCAAATTCAGTTTGGTGAAGTTTCATTTTTTGACCTAATACTATTGAGGTCAAGACCTAGGGCTCCATAGATCTAGCCCTTCTGTCCACAGGTTTGGTTCGACCTTACCTTGCTCCAACTCGCCTAGATAGGGAGCAACTATTTGTTGAAGCAGATTTCAAATCTGGAAATTTTCATTTTTGACCTATTCTTTGTCGGAATCAGGAAACTAGGGTTTTCAGGTTTTAGCTGTTCTGTCCACAAATCTGAGAGAAAATGAGGTCTATTCAACTTACCTTGATAGGGCGCATCTCCCTGTGGAATTGGTTTTACAAGTATCCACACTTCAATTTGACCTAGCTCTTGCTAGGGTTTTTGAAGCAGTTTTCATGTTGCAGTCAAGAAGATCAACATGAAGGTTGAACATAGACTTGATGGAGTTTCCAAGTCTAAGGTTCCCATTAAAATTGTTGATGGAGAGATTCCAGATCAAATGAAGAAGGATCTCCCTCCTATCCTGTGCTTCAGATGTCAAAAGGTCAGTCACTATGTTGTACAGTGTCTTGGTTCAAACAAAAGGAAGCATGAAGCCTCAAATGCAAATGATGATGAAAATACTCCACATAAAAGGTCAAGGAATGATGATTATGAAGAAAGTGCAAAAGATTATCGAAATGAGTTCTTCTAGTACTCTCCATGTTGAGATGATGATACGAAGATCTAGATTGTGATGGACTTCCAGCAAGAAGATGAAGATCAGAAGACTCTAATGCTAGGAGGCAGTGAGAGCCCACCCACAAAACAATAAAAGATAGGTATCTGGTTTTATTGCTTTTATAGATTAGATTTGTTTGTCTTGAGCATATTTTATATACAGATCTATAGTGGTCTTGTTCTTTTATTGATGAACAGTAGGATCATATAATATTTGTTATGTTTAAATAACCTGTAATGCTGCACAACATTCCATGAACCCATGTTGGATGACATCTCCTTCTAACATGCTTAGAGTAGTGCACACTCTTGATAGTATGTTCTAATGGAGATTGCAGGCATCCAGATAGTTACTATATATATGTTTTGCCGAAGCATTGGCTAAGATGTTTACATAACCGTGTCAACCATTGCATTGAAATATGAAAAAATAAATTAGCATATATGAAAAAACTTTGATGCGAGGGTGTTACCTCTTGTATGCAATTGTGACCTCATAGGGGTACGCTAATTCCAAAGATGTTATTGATGGGGACTCGGCTTTTATGCGAGAGTGGCACTACGTCTTCTATGTAATGGTGCCACATCTTCATACGAAGATACCGAGGAAAGATGCTATTAATCCCACGTAGATTAAAGATTCTGCCCCTTACTATTCAATCTAGCAATCTCTGCCCTTTATAGTTCAATTTAGCCATCTGCATGTGTGAATTAAATAACAGGGCATCCAACCATGATTACAACCAAAAAGATGCGAAATCTCTTTTTCTTTTCACGGTACATGTGGGGTGTCATCATCTGCTGAGATAACTCCATGGAATCTTGGTGGGTATAATCTTATCGTCACTGACTATAATTGTCTTGTGCGAAGATCATAATCTAATAGAATTAAACTAAAGGGTCACTCGGCTGCTTAACAAAAAATAGAGGCAAATTATGCCATCGAACAAAATCATGTCTTTGCCCTGGGTAGCGACGATGTGGTGTGCTATGTAACCCAAAGGCAGTTTACACATACTATATTTTTAAAGTTGTCTATACTGTACACAAATAGACTTACAGAAGATTTGAATGACAACTGCCTCTTGCAAGAATTAATAGACATGTAACTTTACAAATGGTATATTCCAAAAATCGTGAATATATAGTGCATAAGCTGCGACGCAGAAGATACATGAAATATAAGAGAAGTTTCAGAAATCTTCTGCGGAGTGAAATACAGAAGGATTTGTTGTTTGTAATCCTTCCATCCATAATACCCAAGCCCGGTAAACACTCTTTTCCCTTGTTTAGAAAAAAGCTAAGTAGCTGTATTTCAATTTCAAGTAATCTATCCATGAATTTCGGTTTGAGGGTATGATTTTTCTATCTTGCAGAAACAAAACGGTTATTGCAACTTCTCCGTCTTCGGAGATAACATCAAACCCATCAAGCAAAGGTAGTTCGACCATAGATAGCAATAAAATGCCTGAGGGAAGCAGACATATGGACTCGATAGACTCAATTGATTGACAACCTTTGAGTTTACCAGCTCCAAAAATAGAGCAGCCAGGTGGGTCAGATAAGCTTTTGATCACGATCATCACTCCCAAATGTTCTACTAATCTTACTTCAAAACTGTATGAGGTACTGGAAGAGGAGATTTTGGACATTCTCCATTCCCATATATCCTCCACTAAAGAGAAAGTTCTTCATATTATCCGAGTCAAGGTAATACATGTAACTACAGATTCCTTTCTCCTCTGACTAGTCATTCTCATATTGTGTTAGCCATTATCATACTTTCTTCACACATCAATTCAGGTTAATTTAGGGTCAATTAGGATCAAATTTATTGGAAAATTGTTTATTGGATTTTTTTGTCATTCTATTTATTCATGTAAATCTTTTGGTTCTTTTATTCTTGGTTCTTTTATTATTTTGTTTTTCTACTAGGGTTAGTTTTTCTGAGTAAGGATCGTATGTGCAAATTAATTTAGAAATAGTTTTATTGGAAAAATCGTCATTGTTATCCACAAATATATAGAAGAGCATGCTTTAAATTTCTATGTATTTTATTTTGCTACACTCATATTCATTCTTCTGAATCAAACACAGATCGGACAAATATGAGCATACGTTCTTCAACTGCAAGTGTTGGAAAACAATATTTTTCCATAATCACTTGTCTGCAACACCTTACCTCCCACCCCCTCTTGTCGGAAAACAATATTTTTCCATAATCACTTGTCAAAAAACAATATTTTTCCATAATCACTTGTCAAGTGCTCTGCTTGTTAGAAGTTTGGACAGTGTCTGAACAAGAAGAAGAAGAAACAACAAACGACAGTTGCAGCATAGATTGATGAGTATATTGGACGATTTGAGAGAGAGTTTTCTCTTTATGCTGGTTGTACAGAGAGAGCATCTATTACCAGCATTGATGTGGAGGACCAGAGAGAGAATTCCTTGCTTGTTGGTCATTCATTGAGTGTGACCACCACTCTATCCACTTGGTATATTGACAATGGGGCTTTGAGCCATATGGTATGTACACTAGACATGTTTACTGAGTTGACTGAGACTAGCTTGGACTTGGAGGTGGTGTTGGGTGATGATAGTGTTGTTAACGTAGTTGGGAGTGGGACTATCAGCTTTTGGAGGGAATCCATGGATTCCATGACATTGAGGGATGTCTTGTACATCCCTGGGTTGAAGAAGAACATTGTGTCAGTTTCCACTATTGAGGACAAAGGATATGGAGTGTATGTCCTAGATAGGAAAGTGCATGTTTTGCCAAAGGATTAGGTCCATCTGCCTCGTTTTCCATTGGAGTCGGATGCAGAAAACTGTACAAACTTCTATTTTAGCCTCATCATGCTTTGGCACGTAGTAGCAACAACAATGACTTGTGCAAGTTGTGGCAGAGGAGGATGGCCCATTTGCATCATCCTGCTTTGAGGATGCTGAGAGATATGGTGACAAGATTATCAAAGTTCAACACAGAGCAGAGTGGTGTGTGCAGAGGGTGTGCTTTGGGAAAGTACACCAAGATTGCTTTTTCGAGCAGTGATAGCAGGTCAGCAGGAGTACTCAATTTGATTCATTCTGATTTATGTGGTCCCATGTCATTTGCTTCATTGACAGGTTTTGAGTACTATGTTAGTGTTATTGATGACTTCTCTTGGAAGACCTGGATCTACTTCCTGAAAAATAAAAAAATCAGAAGAGGTCTGAAAGAGGTTCCAAGAGTTCAAAGATCTTGTGGAGAACCAGACATGGAGGAAGATTTGGGCACTTAGGTAAGATAATGGGGGTGAGTATACCCTTGGTGCATTTTGATGAGTTTTGCAGATAGGAGGGTATCAGGAGGCAGTTGACTGTTTCATATACTCCACAACAGAATGGAGTTGCTGAAAGGAAGAATAGGGCTATAGTGGGAGCAGCCAGAGCGATGCTCCATGATTAGAGGTTTCCTTTCTTTCTATGGGATGAGGCCTGTAGTACTGCTGTTTATGTTCAAAACAAGAGTCCACACTATGCTTTTGGGTGTAAAACTCCCCATGAGATGTTCATTGGGAAGAAGCCTGAGATAGGCCACTTCGGCATATTTGGATGACTTACTTATTCCCATGTCCTTTTTGAGAAGAGCACAACGTTAGAGCCCACTATAGAGAAAGGCATATTTTGTAATGTCCTCTTTTGATTAGGCATGGAGGACCAAAACCGCTAACCCATGTGATTCCTGTGGGTTCGAGTGGTTATTGACAGTTAGGGAATCATCTAAAGACTGATGCCATCTATAGAAAATCTAGGGCATCAATATGTTATCACCATTAGGTCAAGAAGGGCCACCGGGGCCAAAGGCCACCATCATGCATGCCATGTAAGTATTATTTAATGATGCATGCACCCATTTAAGTCTCCATGCGCATGCATGCAAGTCAACTGCAAATTAGAAATTAAAGTGACCTAATGAAGTTAAAAGTTAGGGTTTTTGCAGTTGAAAGTTATAAAAGGAAGATAAAGTGAAATGAGACTTACTTTTGATGATTATTGATTTTGGAGCTCTTGAGTAGCAACACAGCGTACGGCACAGCAGTTGGGGTTGGAGACGACGTCTTCAGCTAGCAGGGTTTCGGCAGTGAGATATTTGCCCTAGTCTCATCCAGGGTAAGCCATACAGGTTCACCATTTGCTCTTCCATATATTCATAGTTATCCAGTATACAACAGAGATTGTTGTAGGGGAACGTGTGCAGCCGTAAGGGGTTTTCAGCTGGAAAGCCCAAATCATTCGCTGGGTCTTCAGATCTCAGTTTACCCTCGAAACCCAGGCACCATTCTGATCATCGGTATCATACTCCAGTACTTGGTGATTATCAGATCCGATCGTGCTCATACGGAGCAGTTATCATCCATTTCGGGATCAGGGGGGCGTGAGCAGCTACACCTCTAGAACAATTCGCTAGCCTGCCTAGAGTCCTCAGAATTTCCGCATGTGCCAGGCATTCTCTTCGGCACGGGAAGGCTATCAGTCCTGCAAATCATCAGCTTCATCGGACACCTCCTTCAGTGAAAACGTCACCCTTAGCTGATTTGGGGTTCGTGCTGCTGGGGTATCACCGGAAGCAGAAGATACCAGGTCATCTCCGATTCAGCTCTTGATGCATGCATATTCTCTCAGGAGCATTCTAGACAGCTTATCAGTGGTAAGTGTTCATTCTATCCTACAAACCCTAACCCTAATTTTTGCTATAAAATAGGGAATTTTGCATGGCAGTTTGCATGCCCGGCTGTTTCAGTATATTTGCATAGAATTAGAAAATATCGGGATTTGGGATATTACAGTGGTATCAGAGCTATCTTCTTGGCCAACTATGGGCTTAAGAAATGAGAAATAAATGAATACAGAAGGAGACCCTTTTGTAACCTATAGGAAAAGAAGGAGTAGATACACAGGGGAATTTGAGGATATCCAACTAGAGGATATCAGCTCAGACATGGAACAAATAGGTATACACTCTAATAAGGGAAAGGGAACGGGAGAAGAGGAGGACAGGATGGAGTTTTGCAACTTAGTATCTGCATTGCAAGAATTAGCCAAAGCATAAAAAGATGTACTCAATGCAATCAACAAATTATATGTGAAACCAGAAATAGGTATCAACAGTACACTTCCCTCACCGGTAGATCGAGGATCTACAAGTAGCAGTGGAAAGGTTGCATACACTAATATGTAGAATACACCGCACATATATAGCAGACCTTCCAACAGGCCTACCATGCCTCACTTCTTGGCATATGCAGTAGGTGGTCCAGTGATGCATGTAGAGCCTAGCGAACCTTTTGAGGCTTATTTGCAGGAATACAGGGACTTAGGGGATGAGTTTCATGCTGCCATGTCTTTCTCGGATTTTTGCAACATGAAGAGTAGGAACAGGCCCAGGAATTTCAACAAGGGATTCAATCACAACTATGAGTTGCAGAAGACCTTGGGCAGGTTGACCATCCCAAACTTTGATGGGACTCGTGGAGGTTCAGCGAGGATATGGGTTCAAAAGTTGGATACCTATTTCCAACTCAATCCCATGACAGAGACAGATGCCATTAAATTGGCTACACTCCACCTGGACGGAGAGGCTCACGAGTGGTGGTACCACAGATTGGTGACAATGGGTCACAACACCATACACTCCTACAGTGAGTTCACTCAGAAGCTCATGGAGCGGTTTGACAGGAAGGATCCAGAGATACATTTGAGGGAGTTGGCTCAACTCAAACAGACAGGTAGTGCAGAAGCCTTCATCTTCGAATTCCAGAGGATAGCAGTCATGGTAATAGATGTGTCAGAGAGCAGGTTGACTATGTTATTCACTGAGGCCCTAACAGAGCCACTACGGAGATGGGTGAAAGCCTACAAACCCCACACTCTGCAGGATGCCGTTAGCAGAGCCAAAGATCTACAGGATTCAGTCCCAAAGAACAGGTTCCCGCTCAAAACCAACTTTCCTGTTAGGGACAAGGATAAGAAACCTTTCCAGCAGAATGTTCCCAAGAAAACATGGTTAGACGAGGATTATAGAAAATACTTGAGGAGGAAGAAACTATGTTTCACTTGTCTGGAACCATGCATGCCAGGACACAGGTGTGCAGGGAAGGCGAAGGCTCACTACATCGAAGTATATTCGGACAGTGATGAGGATGCCTATGAGCAAGAAGCCACAAAAGAACTACGGGCAGCTAAGGAAGAATCACACCAGGATGATACACCCGAAGGAGTCATTGCTACATTATCTGGAGTACCAAGATTCCATACTCTCAGGGTCAGAGGAGTAGTACAGGGTCACAGAGTAGGAGTATTGATTGATGGGGGAGCAACCCACAATTTCATTGACTCCGCTTGGGTAGCCAAGAGAGGTATTCAGACCGAGAAGTTCGAAGGATTCACTGTAGCAGTAGCCGGTAACTCCAGCATGGAGTGCAACTACTGGATTTCAAAATTGAATGTCACCTTAGGTAACTATCAGATGACAGATTCATTCTATGTAGTAGATGTATTAGATACTCATGTAGTATTGGGTGTTCAGTGGCTTTCTTCAATAGGGAAATACGCTACAGACTACCGGGCAATGGAAATGGAATTCTAGGGGCTAGACAGCAAACGGGTAATTTTGAGGGGCATGAACACTTATCCCCCAAAACCGGTCTCGTCACAGAGAATGGAGGCAGTACTCCGACAGGATGATATAGAATGGGCTGCAGAATGTTTTGTCACCTTTAGGAAACCCCCAGAAACCAGCACACAACACCCAAGTGACATCCAGGCCTTGCTACAGAAGCACGAAAAGGTTTTTTGGGGCCTTCCATCAGGTAGACCGCTAGACCGAGGCTTTGAACACATTATTGAGCTAGAGGAGGGGACACAGGCAGTCATCACCACTCCTTATCGACATCCCAAAAGATACAAGGATGAGATTGAGAAAACAATCAAAGAATTACTGGAGCTTGGATATATTCTGCCCAGTTCTAGCCCCTTCGCATCCTCTGTAGTCTTGGTCAAGAAGAAGGATGGTACACTGTGAATGTGCATCGACTATCGAGCACTCAACAAAAAGACCATTAAGAACAGGTATCCCATCCTTAGAATTGATGAACTCATGGATGAACTTTGGGGAGCCAAATACTTCTCCAAGATTGATCTTCGCTCGGGGTACCATCAAATCCGAGTAAGGGACCAAGACATCTCCAAATTCGCTGTCACTATGGTCACTATGAGTTTTTGGTCATGCCCTTTGGACTTACCAATGCTCTGGCCACTTTTCAGTTATGCATGAACCATACCTTCAGAGTTCAACTACGTAAGTTTTTGCTAGTATTCTTTGATGACATCCTGATTTACAGCAAAACATGGGAGGAGCATCTGAAACACCTGGACGAAGTACTGAGCATTCTAGAAGAACACTCGCTTTACACGAAAATGTCCTAGTGTGAATTTGGCATGAAGGAAATGCTGTACCTAGGGCACATAATCAATGAGGAAGGAGTACAGGGTGACATGGAGAAAATCCGAGCTATCAAAGATTGGCCCGCGCCAAAAATAGTCACAGAATTGAGAGGTTTCTTAGGTTTGTGCACTTATTATCGACGGTATGTTAAGGGATTCTCACAATTTGCAGCTCCCCTCACAGATCTCACAAAAAAGGGAGCATTCACTTGGATAGACTTAGCACATAAAACTTTTGAGGAGATGAAAGTTATTATGAGTTCCTGTCGAGTTCTAGCATTACCGGACTTCTCACATCCATCTGTAGTAGAATGTGATGCCTCAGGGGAAGGGTTAGGAGCAGTATTGATGCAAAATCATGACCCTATTGCATTTGAGAGCCGTAAACTGAAGAACTACGAGCGCCACTACTCCATATATGACAAAGAGATGCTAGCCATCTTACATGCTCTCACGAAGTTCAGACAGTACTTGGTGGGCAGTAAGTTCAAAATCAAAACAGATCATAACAGCCTCAAGTATTTCCTGGAGCAGAAGGAATTGAATGAGCGCCAACAAAATGGGTCAGCAAAGTACAAGCCTACGATTTCGAGATCGAGTATGTAAAAGGTAAGAATAATGTAGTAGCTGATGCATTATCTAGGCGTCCCGCCTCACTATCTCTCAGGAGTATATCGACAGATTGGAGGGCACTTCTCTTAGTAGAATACTCCAAAAATAAATTCGCTTGCGAATTATTGGATGGACAAATTCAGGATGACAGGTACAAGATTGTTGATGACATCATCTATTACAAGAACAAGATATACCTCGTCCTAGAATCCACTTTGAGGAAAAAGATCATACATGCAGCACATGAGTCTCCATTATCAGGACATCAGGGTTTCTTGAAGACCTACATACATATTCGAGAGAGGTTCTCATGGAAGGGCCTCAAAGGGGAAGTTATGCAACACGTACGGGAATGTAGCATCTGTCAACAGAACAAGATTGAGAACATCCATCTAGCAAGGTTGCTTCAGCCACTACCAATTCTAGAACAAAAGTGGAAAAGTGTCTCCATGGATTTCATTACAGGATTGCCCAAGGTCCAAGGGCGGGATTGTTTATATGTAGTAGTTGATAGACTGACCAAGTTTGCACATTTCTTTTCTATATCATCAGATTACTCTGCAGCTCAAGTAGCTGAGTTATTCTTCAGGGAGTTCTTCAAGTTACACGGGCTACCTAAGACCATTGTCAGTGATCGGGATAGTAGATTCACAGGTGCCTTCTGGCAGGAACTATTCAGATTAGTGGGGACCGAACTGGCTACTAGCACGAGTTATCATCCCCAGAGCGATGGAGAAACTGAAATTGTCAACCAGTGATTTGAAGGATATCTGAGGAACTACGTAACAGGGCAGCAGCGAACCTGGATCAAATGGCTACACCTAGGGGAGTATTGCTACAATACTACCTATCACATGTCTATTAGGATGACACCTTTTAAGGCATTATATGACTACGAGGCTTTGGACTATGCAAATTTAGCATTTGGAGACAGTAGGGCTCCTAAGGCAAAGGATTGGATACAGGAAAGTCAAGATATTATTAAAGTTTATGTTTCAAGATACAGATAATTTTTATGTTTCATGTTTTAAGGACAATCATAACCAGTGCAAACATAAATCCTTGGATTCGATGATGATGGACAAATGATTTAAGAGCTAGGAGGTATTCTTGCCACTAAAGAAAAGGTGTTACATTCCAAAACTATTAAATAATACCTCATAAAATGGAAAAACCTTCCAGAAGAAGATATATCATGGGAAACAAAAAAATTTCACCGATGATGCCCCGCATTACCCTTGCTTTGAGGAGAAAGCAATTTTTAAGGGGATGGCAATGTTATAGACATAATAATAGATAAACATGAGTCATATTAATAATAGAGGTAATTAATAATTAATAAGTAGTTTAGCATTTAATGAGGAGTCAAGGGACACCTATTTACTCTTATGGCCAAATCAATGCCTATAAGGGCATACCATCACGAGAACATTGTAATCATTAGTCATTTAATCGAAATATTTATTATATACTTGCATAAATTCTTTTGTCAATTTTTAAAGAACAAGGCTTGTTCCATAATTTAAAAAACTGTTCAATTCGGAACTCGAACTGGTCGAGTTGACCGGCTTAATTATAGTTGGCTTTGAACTGGGACAAAACTCGGCTCGAAGGCAGGTTTGGTACCAAACCGATCGAGTCAAGGTCTAACTTGATTGATTTGGTGTTGAATCGACCCGAACTGGTCGAGTTCACATTAACTCGACTGAGTTAATCCAAATCTTACCTAGGTGCATGCATGGAGGCTAGACACGAATTCCTATAAAAAATTGACCAATTTTGTACAAACTTGAATAGTTTTGTACAAGTGACATTGAAGTGAGTAATATTAAATGGTAATGTTAAATTCTTGAAGTAAAAGGATAGAAAATGAAAGATACAAAGAATCTTTCAGGATGTTTGAGAGTGGTTCCAACCTTATCGAACTTCATATGCAAAAAGTACAATTTTAGATCCCATTCACAATTCAATAAACTTAAATAGTTTTCAGGAGTTCAGGATTGCAATGTTTCCACTGTATTCTATCATGTATAAGAGTAAGGGATTGGAATTTAATCAAGCACATTAACCTCTACATGTACTATGATGTTGGTGGTGTTGATGCTTGATTGTTGAAGTTGATTGAACTCCTTTGTCACGACCTTAATAAAAACGTATCCTTCAGTCAAGCAAAATCACTTGTTAAGTATGGGAAGTTTTTTCTACCTTGTTTTAATGCTTGGATTAGGAAGTTTCTCTAATGTCCTTAGAGGATCAACTTTGAGATTCGAGGTAGATGCAAGGGCTAGAGCCTAGAGGAGGGGGGAATAGGGTGCTATTGATGAATATGATCCCAATATAGGCAATGATTTTGTTGAGATGTAGTTATTTGTCTTAGCATGAAGTTTTTTAGACTCTACAGGCCATTGGGAGCCTTTTTGTTTATGTTTTTTTGGCTCAAGTATGGATTGCACTCCATGTTCTATGACGAGACCCCCCCCCAACCTTTATTTGCCTTACACCATCTTCATTGAGCATTTGTGAGCATTTGGAGGTTTTGGAGCAAAAATGCAGGCTGAGCTGTTAGATGTTTTAGAGCTTGTTGGGCAGTCTTCTTGGATTGTTTGTAGTGGATTTGGCATTTGATTGAGGAGGCTACAACTCAACTTGAAGGAGTTGCTGTCCATCTCATTGTTACTTGTGGTCATTAAGCTGTTTTTCAACTTTCCATTGCCCTAATCCAACAGTCAACACAACTGATCCTTATCTGAGCGTAAGAACATACCTAAGAGAGAGAGATAAAGTGTTGGAGAATAAGGTTACACAGGTACAATAGAAGCCATTGCAGCTAACTGAGGGTACAATACATCCAAGATCAACCTCAAGAGAATGACCAAGACAATCAACAAGTGCCCAACAATGAATGGAAACCATAGAAACCCCACAACAGTGGGTGGAAACCTTCTAGCAACCACAAGCAAAGCTACAACAGTGGATGATAACCGGAAGGAGACAAACAACATCCTCAAAACAGTCCACATTGGCAGCAACATCCTCAACTAGTCCAAAACAGTCACAAGGAGGCAAACGACATCCTCAAAACAATCCACACAAGTAGCAACACCCTCAACAAGTCCACAACAATCCATGATAGTCACAAATAGGCAAACAACATCCTCAAAATAGTCCACTCAGGCAGCGACACCCTCAAACAGTCCACACAAGCAGCGACAACCACAAGGAGACATGAAACACCCTTAGAACATACCCAACAGAGGAGGACAACCTCAAAACAATTGAGAGCAACTCTCAAACAACCAACATTAGTAAACAAAAGCCCCAAATAGCCCTAGACACCAAGCGACAACCTAAAAAACATATGTTAATAGCATATGACAACCACAAGATGTTAATTGTTCACACGTGTGGAGAGAATTTGGAGTAAACAACTATTAGAAGCTTTAATGTTGAGAAGAAGAGCTCAAGGTAAGTGAACGTCCAAGCAAGGAAGCCTAGGAAACCCTTGACATCACCTAAACAAGAATGTTGAAAACCCAAAATCAATTACATAAGAAATTAGAGCCGAGATACCTCTTCAAGATGCTTTCATAATGAAGGCTAGGCTCAAATTTATAGCCTCTCAATGATCCCTAGAAGGTCCCATCTTCTATTTGGTCAGTGAGGTTAAGGTTACCAAAAAAGGTCAAGAAGTCAAACTTTAGAAGGGTTACCAATTATAAAATTATAAATTAATTTTATGACAGTCTTAGGAGAGGGTACCAAGGACAAGTCAAAGGGTTAAGTTACCACACTCAAAGTTGGGGTGCTTTCACATAACCAAGGAGGGGTCAACTCAAGACTAAGCTAACACAAGACTAACCATAAGTCAATATGAGGGCTACAAGGTGGGGAAAACAACCCTTCTAACCACAAATCAATAAAAGAGATAATCACAAGGATAACAAAGGAGGGAGAGACCAAGGTTCAACACAGGGCTAACGCAAAAGGAGCAACAACCGCTAAACCCTCTCTCTCAAGGTATGTGGTCCACATATGTCCCAAGCAATAACCAGAAGTTCATCATCATCATATAAGGAACGCTCACACTAGATGATGTGATCCTCTGGTCCTCTTGACTGCTCCGAAGGTCAAGTGCTAGTGACTCCATCAAGGGGTGGCCATTCCCTTAAGGAAACAATTTAGCTCAACCATCTCGAAGACCTAGGAGAGAAGGACATCACACATTGTCATCATCTTGTTTAACTGACCAAGGTCCACGTGGTTAATTGACCAGGTTCCCTAGGGATCTCCTAGGGGCCCTAAATAATTGCTAGGGGCTTATTTGACTTAGGCCCAACCCACATGAGAAACCCTAGGAGAGGAATGCCCCAACAATAATTAATGAAAAATGACCACAAGCCACCTTCAATAAGAGTGTTTACCCACAAAGTGGGCCAAGCATCCAAGACAGGTCTCCAAGATGAATCGACCTTCATGATCTCTTGAAGTCAAGTAATAAATGTCTAAGAACAAGCACATTGGACCCCAAACCAAGCCACCAGGAGGGACATCATCCATAAAAGCCATGCAATAGTAGCTTTAGGGGTTGTTTCCAAAGGGTAGAACTCAAGAATAGGTCTCCAAGGAGTGGACGCTGCCATAAATCACATAGATAACTCACTATAAAGCAGGTGGATAGAACACTATCCAATGATTTGATGTAACATACATGTAGTGAGTAGACTAGGGCAACACTTAGCACAAACCAACCGCCCAGGATTTAGATCATGGACAGAATACTTCAGGAACATGGGGATGCTGATTTATGGCCAAAGATTGAGTTTTTTACGTGCAGATTGAAAGTGCCCTAACAGTCCTATCTGCCATACTAAGACTGTAGAAATATTGACAAAAATTCAGAATTTTTCCAAACACTTAGTTAAACCCAGATTTCATACTTTAACTGTCATTAAGTAAAAGTACTTCTGATGCATAAAAGCCAACAACCATGAAGTTGAAACACTGAAAAACTAATTCTGTAGCAGCGGAAATACACATACAAAAACAACAGACTGATAAACCCATAAAACAGTAGAATTTTGGTCAATGTGACCCTGGAAAAACCCCACCCCGAGGAAAACCGGTCCAAGAGAATTTTATTGTAACATTTATCAGGTAGAAAAATAATTTACAGCAACATTTATTTCAGCATTAATGACTGTACTAGATTTCTCGATTTCCGTGCCCAACAGACTGGACAGAGTGTACGGATTTTTGTGCTTGAATTTTTTTTTTGTTCTCCTTGAAAATCTTGCCCAAATTTTTTTCTCGAAATCTGTGCCACTGCTATACCATACAGACTGTACTTAACAGTACAACTCAGCAGAAACTAAATGCCTTGGAAAACTGCCTAGCTCTTTGGGATTTGTGCCCTCTTGAAAAAAATAAATTTTCTCCTTGGGATTCGTGCCCACTTGAGAAAAGTTGCAGCTCCCTCTCTCTTTCCAAATAACTCAGCGAAATGCTCACTTTTGGAAATGCTTTCCTTCAACTTGTCTTGCACACTACCCTAGGCTGTCTCTTATAACTTGAGGGTGAATTTTCACCTTCCCAATCCTTAAATCCAAAGGTCAAGATTAAATCTTTCCTTTTCAAGATCAAGGGTTGAGAAACTTTCCCCCCAAAAGCGGTTACATTTAATTTTAATAAACTCACATTTACTTTATGAACCAAGTGCACTTTATCTCATAAAGTCACTTTATAAAATTAAAACAAGGGAATACTTTATAAAAGTCCCATTTACATAAGAGTCACTTTAAACTTTATGAAACAACATTACAAAGTAAAGTAGCCTAGCTAGTGCATAGTCACTTCCGCATATAAGACAAAAACATGTGGAGTGCCTCCAGAGCTAAATCTCTATCACTCCCTCTTAGCGAGGGAGATAGTCATTGCCATCATCAACAGGTCCCGTCCTCGAATCGATCACATTGTTTGCTGTAGGAGCTCCCTCTGAACTTGGAACCAATGCTACAACCTACACTGAACTCGAATCTGAAGATAACCTTCTGGCAGCCACCTTGAACCCTGAGCTCCTAGGAGAATCAATTCTCCACTCTTGAGCATTGGTTCGCTCATGCTGGTTGAGTCTCCTGCCAGTACTCAGAAGAGGCTCCCTGTCTTCTATCAAAACTCGAGACTGTACACTTGGCGCCTCTTGCTCCTCGTCCAAATCATCAACCGTGGGTTGTGCACTGAACTTGTACAACTCACCGAACCGATCACCAATCAACTGTGGATCAATTAGTCTGGCTCTCTCCGAGTATATATAAACATGTCCCAGATCATCTCTATCTGGAAAAATGTACACATGTCTCCTACGGAACCATGTCGAATACCCTGCATCTTCTAGGGCTGAGACCGAGAGCAAATTTACCCTCATCCCTGAAACAAAGAGGACCCCATCCCGATCATTGTATCCCCCATGACTAAGTTGGAATCTGACCTTTCCAACTCCACGCACTGCACGTGCATGTCCCCCTTCTGATTGAACGAACCGATCAGGACCAGTCTCAGAAATGATACTGAATATATGCCATATTCCAGTCATATGACGTGAGGCTCCACTGTCAATATACCAAGTACCATTCTGAACTACTCTATTGCTGTCGGCACTAGAATTAAGGGAGAACAACAAAGATTCCTTCTTGAATCTTCTCGCAAAGTCCTTTTCTTCTGCTGTAGCTGCAACAACTATATATTCTTCTTTCTTCTTCTTCTTCTTCTTCTCAGGACACTGAGAAGCAAAGTGTCCATACTGACTGCAAGCAAAACATCGAACTTTGCTCAAGTCCTTCTTGGACTTCTTCTTGCTCTTAGAAAAAAGAGCAACATCCTCTTCACTAGCACCTTCCTTCTGTCCACTGCCTTGAGATCCTTCTCGAATCTCCTCTTGAGTGAAATCATCCCATAATCTGCTCCAATCTGGAAGGTTTTCTCGAGCAACCACACACTTTACAAAGACTTCCCAGTCCTTAGTGAAGCCTTTGAAGGCTATCCACACTAACTCAGAATTAGAAATGACTTCTCCAACTGCAGCTAGCTCATCTTTCACTTGGGCCACCCGGGTAAGAAAAGATGCTACACCCTCACCCTTGGCCATCTTAGTTCCCTGCAATTTTTCCTTGAGAGCCATTATTCGGTTCTCATTTTTAGCCTCATACAAGCCTTTCAATGTATTCCACATTTCATAAGCAGTCTTCTTCTCAGCTACGTGTGGATTAAGGCGGTATCTTATACCATCCAAAATCAATCTTTGGGCTTTGGCCTCTTTTACGTCATGAATATCCAAAGCAATAGGATCAGATGCAGGAATAGTTACCATGGTGCTAACTATGGTCCATAGTCAGTTTTCTTTGAGAACAACAGTCATCTTGACTTTCCACTGTAAGTAGTTGGACATACCATCCAACCGATCCTCATATCTAATGCATGCAACCATCTTTGCTATCAAAGAAAAAAAATAAACCAACAAAAGAACAATATCTTCACTCTTTCCCTCCACCTGCAAGTCACATCTGTAACGAACATAAAAAATATAAATATTAAAAATAATATTAATAGATGATTATTAATTAATAATTAATAATTATCAAAGAATCATGACTGTAGGTTGGAAAGTCACGAACGGACGTATATAAGTCCGACCATTGTAAATGTACCATATCAATTCTATCATCAATTTATATATTATTATGGCTTATTTAATATTCCAAGTCTTTTGGTAATATTATTTATGTAAGTGAATACTTATTTGTTTCAGTGGTATCAGAGCCAACCCTTTCTCAGGCTTGTGCTCATTCTGGCTTTTAGCCAAACTTTCAGATTTTATTTGAGTAATTTCAGAGTTTCTCTGTACACTTGGTCTTTGACCAGTCTTGGCTTTGGCCATTCCCAGATTTCAATTGACGAAAAATATATATATAAAAATTATTATAAAAAAAAAAAATCCTTGAAGAAATATCCGCTGCAAATTTGAAAAATATTGTTGCAAACCTGAAGAAGGCGGTTATAATAATCTGCTGCTGCTCCGGCGTCTAGCGTTAGCGTTTCTTATTGCTGGAAACCACGTGATATACCAAAGGAGGTGGGACGTAGCTGCCCGTTTTCCGAACGTTGTCAAATTCAGTAAGGAAAGGAAAAAAATCCGCTTCACAAATAGAATTTGCCAAGGAAGAATTCAGTGTTACGTGAAGATAAAGATATAGCCTCCAATTTGAAATTCGAAATTTCTGTTGAAGGAAGAATTTATTTATTCCGCGGGAAAGAAAATTGGGTGGAAATTTCCATACACAGAAATACGAATTTTATAAAATATATTTTTTATAAGTCTCGAGTCTTATATTTTTTCTGCACATTTGTATCAGAGGAAACCAGTTTGTATATGCAAATTTTTTTTTTTTTGGATCGAAGCCGAGGGAAAAATCGTGAAACCAATCTAGTAGTCGCTGTGACTTGAGCCTCAAGTCGTGGGGCAATTGAGAGCTTATTAGTCCAAAAATCCGACAAATCACATACCTCTGCCATCTATCACACTTATATTCAAATCTGATGGTTGTTGGGCTAAATAAATCGAGGCTGCCAGAGTGTGAACCTGTACCTGCAATTGCCGGTGGTAGACTCGTAGTCTGTTCACGTTGCAATCAAGTTTAAGGCGGTTCGTAAGAAAAGAAAATATTTCCATTGACTTCACATGCCACTTGGGCATAAAATTCGCATTGCGTGACAAATCAAGCATCACGACTATTCGTGGGCTTATTCTATTAAAGAAAAGGCAAAAAAAAATTTCATATATTCCTTTCATTGTTATAAGGAGGAAAGGTTAATATATAAATCAATATATATTACTTAACACTAACCGTGAGCTAAAAAGATATAAAGTAGCCCTATAATAAGGTTGAAAAAGAGAAAAACTGAAAGGTTTAGATATACCCAAAAAGTTAAATAAATTTATACCACAGTTAAAAAAAAAAATTAAAAAAAAAAAATTATTAAACTATATGTAGTTTATAAAATATTAATAATATTATTATTAATTATATAATTAATAATTATTATTATAAAAGAAAAGGGGAAGAAATAAAAAAAAGGAAAGAAATACATAGAAATAATATTATTGAATATTATTTTTGGGAAAAAAAAGAAAAAAAAAAGTCAGAGAAGTGAAGTTAACAAGACCGTCTAGCAGCGAAGTAAAAGCCAAAATCAAGGAAGATCAGTAATCAACGAAGAGTCAAAACGTCAAAGGAAGACTCGTCAAGAAATCGATAGCCATCTATCATTAAAGAAGTCAGAGACCATGGAAGTTGGTCTGCAAGCACAAATAGAGAAATTGGAAGCCAAATTAAAGCGCTTTTCGAAGAGACAATGAAGAATTACGGAACATAAATATGAAATCGGAAATGTTGATTAAATTACATCAAATGCAAAAAGAGCGCAAGGAACAAATAATTTCCGACCAGAACAATCATATAGAAAAATTGTATGCCCAAATTAAGAAATTAAAAGAAGAAAGTGATTTCAATTAGAGACAAACAAATCAAGATATAAAGAAAGAAATAAGTGATTACGAAGTAGAAACAATCTGCTTGAACAAAATCGTTAACAACAAGGATGAAGAACTGACGCACATACGACAGAAATTAACAGATCAAGAATCAGTGGTCGACCAGTATCGACAACAGATAAAAGTTCTTCAACAACAAAATAACGACTCTAAAAAAGAACACAAGCTAGAGATCGCAAAGAGTAATAAAATAATATCCAACAATTCTGAAGAAATTTTCAGATTAAGAAATCACAACAAAACCCTGATTACAAAAATAAAAAAATTGAAAAACAAAAGCAAGATGGAACAATCCGGTGAAGACCTCAAAGGAAAATTACTAGAAAAGCAAGAAGAAAACCAGTGTCTAAATAATAGTAATTAGGAACTACATAACCAAATCAAGGAGCTAGAAATTGAAAAAAAGTCGCAAGAGGAAGGAATTGAAAAGTTTCAGAATTGTAACAATCTACTAGATAACCAAGAAGCACAAATCGAGGAAGTGAAGAAAGTCTTCGTCGCAATCCAAAAGAAAGAAGAACAAACAACACCTACACCTTATAGACATCCTAATTATAATCATCATTTTGACCAACGACAAGGTCAAAATGAATATTCACAGAAGACTTATATGGACATGCGAAAATATCGACATACCAAGCAACAATTGAGACAAATTGTCCCACAAAAATATCTCAGAGCTCCGATAAAAATAGATCTAGGATGGACCACAGTAGATACGATGCGACAATTCTCCTGGGGAATCCGTAATTCGTATCGGCTCATCTCCTCAAATGTCGCAAATACAAAATGGAAAGAATTCCGAGATGACAAGTTAAAATAAATCAGACATAAATTTCAAATACATCTTTGAGGACAAAGATTCCCTTAAGGGGAAGGCAATATAACGAACATAAAAAATATAAATATTAAAAATAATATTAATAGATGATTATTAATTAATAATTAATAATTATCAAAGAGTCATGACTGTAGGTTGGAAAGTCACGAACGGACGTATATAAGTCCGACCATTGTAAATGTACCATATCAATTCTATCATCAATTTATATATTATTATGGCTTATTTAATATTCCAAGTCTTTTGGTAATATTATTTATGTAAATGAATACTTATTTCTTATTTAATATTCCAAGTCTTTTGGTAATATTATTTATGTAAGTGAATACTTATTTGTTTCAACATCCAAATAAAGTTTTTCCAACACAGAAGTTGTTAAAAAACACAGCAATAACCGTTGCCCAACAACTCAACACTACTGCTGTCCTCACAATCAGCTGTAATCTCAAAGCCTCAGCTCTGATACCATGTAGAAATATTGACAAAAATTCAGACTTTTGCCAAACACTTAGTTAAACCCAGATTTCAGACTTTAACTGTCATTAAGTAAAAATACTTCTCATGCATAAAACCCAACAATCATGAAGATGAAACACTGAAAAACTAAGTCTGTAGCAGAGGAAATACACGTAAAAAAAACCACAGATTGATAAACCTATAAAACAGTAGAATTTTGGTCAATGTGACACTGGAAAAACCCCGCCCTAGGGAAACCAGTCCAAAAGAATTTTATTGCAGCATTTATCAGGCAGAAAATAATTTACAACATTTATTTCAGCATTAATGACTGTACCAGATTTCTCAATTTCTGTGCCCAACAAACTGTACGGACTGTACGAATTTTTGTGCTCGATTTTTTTTCTCTTCTCCTCGAAAATCATGCTCAGAATTTTTTTCTCGAAATCTATGCCATTGCTTGACCGTACGGAGTGTAAGGAACAATACAACTCAGCAGAAACTAAATGCCTTGGAAAATTGCCCAGCTCCTTGGGATTCGTGCCCTCTTGAGAAAAATAAATTTTCTCCTTGGGATTCGTGCCTACTTGAGAAAAATCGCAGCTCCCTCTCTCTTTGCAAATAACTCAACCAAATGCTCATTCTTGGAAATGCTTTCTTTCAACTTGTCTTGCACACTACCCTAGGCTCTCTCTTATAACTTGAGAGAGACTTTTCACCTTCTCAATCCCTAAATCCAAAGGCCAAGATTAAATCTTTCCTTTTCAAGATCAAGGGTTGAGAAACTTTCCCCCCAAAAGCGGTTATAGATAATTTTAATAAAGTCACATTTACTTTATGAACCAAGTGCACTTTATTTCATAAAGTCACTTTATTTCATAAAGTCACTTTATAAAACTAAAACAAGGGAATACTTTATAAAAGTCCTATTTACATAAGAGTCACTTTAAACTTTATAAAACAACATTACAAAGTAAAGTAGCCTAGCTAGTGCATGGTCACTTCCGCATACAAGATAAAAACATGCGGAGTGCCTCTAGAGATAAATCTCTAACAAAGACAAGGCTCGAAAATGTCCAGATTTAAGACTGAGAATGATCTCTTTCCGGCGTTGAATGTGACATTTAATTCTTCTAAAGTTACTGCTGCCTAGGGCGTCACCATATCTGGTCCCTTCTTAAGCTGTTTGGTACTTCAACACCAAGAATATTGATTTTTTATGCCTGCCCTCTTAAAGAAGATGTTTATATTGCGCCCAGATCTGAGTTTTAACAATTTTAACACTTGTAACTTATAACCTCCAAAAACTGCTCAGACCTGATAGATAATCTCCATGATTACTGCTTTTATGCCAGATTTGTGTTTAAGGGGCAAGATACACCCAGACTTAACCTAAATTGAAGGCTAGCGCTGCTGCAAGGGTCCACATTGCTGCTATAGGACTGTATGACGCCCATAACTGCTTCTAGGGCTGATTTTCATGCTTGTTTTATTGTCAAACCTGCTGCTTACTAATTGAAGACCACGCAGATTGCTATTTTATGGTGGTTTTAGGGTCATATATTCCCAGAACTACCTTTTGAGAACTGACATGTACCACAGACCTGCTCAGAATTGATATCTGGGGTCTAAAATGAACCCAAAAGATGCTCAGAGGACTAGAACATATATTGAGGCTATTTGAAGGCTAAGAAGTGCTCAGAATTACTTCTACTGCTGAGTTATGGTGGGAATTGTGCTCAAAGTTCGTCTGCTTGTTTAGGGGCCTTAAACTCTAACCGCCTTCTTCAGATACACCGATCAGAGATGTCTAGCACTTTATATTCAAGAGGCTCTCAGGCTTTAAGCACAGGACCTGCAGCCCCCCACCAGACTAGATAGCACACAGAGGATCACAACGTTCTTCAGCGTGCTACCACCTTCTAGGGGCACCAAGAGATCTATTGACCTAGATATCGATCCAGTTCCCAGATCAGCAAAGGTTGATGGTTCTCGACCCACAAGATCTCAGCGGCAGCTTCGTACTAGACCTCCCTCCGAGAGGCGCTCAGGATCCTCCAAACCTCACTCACATCACTCTAGAGGATGCCCTGCACCCACCAGCTCTTATTCGGGACAACATACACTTTTGCACTTCCCTTGGTTTTCCTCTTTCAGCTTCGGATGTTAGGAGTACCTTACCTTCCTCGGTCGTTTTGGCTCCCGGATTTTGTCCACCTGAGCTTCTTCGCCCCTGTGTAGGGTTACAGTGTTGAGACTGGGGAGAGATCTCTCCCATGCTACATCCCAGCTCGCCTTGTACACTTTTACTTCTTGTATTGTATTCCTTTTTAAGGGAGATCGTTTGGTCCTCCCACATGCACGAATATCATTGTAACTGACAGTCCCGTTGACCTACTTTGTGGTCATTAGTGGACAGTAATAAAATTATCAGTGTTCCACGGGGACGCGCCTCCCAGGGTCGGGGGCTCGCCCCTTACGCTTCCCACGCCTTGGGGGCTGGGGGGCTCCATGGGAAACATTCCCCAGCGCCCCCCATTCTGCGAAACTTGGGGAAACGCGGGTCTAGGAGTTTCCCGGTTTGGGGGGCTCCCACACGCCACCTCCTGAAAATGGGGGGCTCCGACAGGACCCCACTGCCCTTGATTNTGATGGGATGATGAATTGATATGTTTATATGTTGGGGTTCATATTTTTATTATTTTTCTTTTTTCTTTTTTATAATTTTAGAGACCGAACCCCTATGCTAAGGACCCTGACGCCTCTCCGCCCCCCCGTCCCCCAAAATACCCCAAAATTTTGGGGTGTCTCTACACGTCCCCAATGTATGTTCCCCGTTCCCATGCCCCCGCGTCCCGGAAACTTGGTGGAACACTGAAAATTATCTTATCTTATCTTATCTTTACCTTATCTTATCTAAAGCCACGTAGATCTTGACATACTGCTTCGTTTTCGTCTAATCTTCCCTCCAATACTGCTCAGAATTAACGCTCGACTTACAGAAATCAAAATGTCCCTGGCCTGAGATAATCTCTGGTATGTTGCTCAGTGGGATATACAGTCTTTGATCATATCCAGAAATGTCCAGAACTGCTCAAAGTATGCTCAGGTTGCTGCTGGCTTGAAAAAGGCCTCAAAATTTGCCCCCTGGATATCCATGCAAATAGGGGGGTAACAGTGCTCAAAACTTTCAGGTTTTGTATTTTCTGTCATAGAAATCTATAAATGCTTTCATAATCGCAAATTAATGAATCATGATTTGGAGAAGTATGTTTTGAAGAAAATTAAGAATTTATGGATAAAGATCACTTGTTGGACTTGAGAACATCACGTGTTGTGTTTGTGCTTCAACAATGGAGGGATTGTGCCACTGTAATTTTGTATCAGACTTTGAAACTTTTACAAACCGACAGTCTATACATTTTTTGTAATGCTGTGTTGAAATTTTGGATAGGCACTGCCACCTGATCAGCTTCAAGTTGCCATTGGATTTAATGAAACTGATAACTGGGGTGCAGCTTGGATACTGAGCCTTAATATTGATCATGCAGAATACTTACTAAATATATTTTCTTTGAGAACTTCTATCTTCATTCCTGAATAGTTTTACTTAGGATGTCTGAACTAAATGTATATAGAAGCTGAGTCAAAGCATCCTTTGGACCTTATTGTTAACTTTTCTACAAATATAATGATTTTGGAGTGTGATCAAAATATTAAATGCATTTACTATCCATATTATAATTTTTCTCTAGAGTTTGGAGGACTGTTCTAAATTCAATAGGCCAGATCAGTGGATGCCATAAGAAGCTCATTGCATATCCCCTTTTTTTGTTTTTAGTGTAATGGCTGAAAGTTGTCTGCAGTGTAAAGAAACTAGGTATATTTTTATCACCTGAGTAATACTGATAATGCTTCATAATCTAAAATTGGATTTACCAGGTACAATTAGCAATCAGAGAGAATGCTAGTGGAAAAGCAGCTATTCCTGAAGGTGCAGAGACATCAGTTCTCTATGTACGCTTTAAAGCAGCAGCCAATGAGGTAATTGTTAGTACTGTGAAGAAGAGAAAGATCTCTTAATGGTCATTTTTATAGCATTAGATCACTTGGTGAAGTATACATTTGTCCACCTTGAAGTACTGAATTCATTTTTGGCTGGCGGGGCTAATTGAAAGTCCAGGCAGTTCTGTTTTTCCTTAATGATTTTAGCCTGAATGTGTTAATACTACCTAAAACACAGCTAGTGTGCATAGCTGTCTTCAGGAAGTAAATATATCCTATTTCTTTATTTTTACAGATGAAACCTGTCATGGAGGAGATTGAAAGCAGATCCTCAAGGAAAGAATATTCTCAAATTCTTGTAGATTGTCATAGACTTTACTGTGAGCAACGCCTTTCTTTGGTATGTGATTGCATGAAAATTGAGATAGCATAGTGTAATGAGCATTTGTTAATCAAATAGGCTGGTTCAATTTCAATTAGGTCTATTGTCTTGATCACATGTCTACCTCAGGTGAAAGCCATTGTACATCAGCGGATATCTGAATATGCGAAAAAGGAGCCTCTGGCCTCATTAACTAGGTCAGGTTGTGCATACCTTATGCAGGTATGTTTGGAAGTCTTGTTCCCTAATAGCTTATTTTTATATAAGGATTTAAATTGCACTTTATAAGTTTATTGTTGGTCATTAGTCTATAGACGAAGAAATAAAGTGCAGCACAAAGGATGCATGCCATAGTTACGAGACTCTGTGAATAACAGTGATACTCTCTGAGTTGATTCAGCTTTGGCCCAAGACAAGGCAATTTGACTTGACCTGGTCAAACTTGGTGGGATTTGTGTAGTGTGGAAATATGTAATAAGGAAATGCAAACCAAATGTCATTTTGATCAGATGTGTTGGGATTTTTTCCAGATGGTGGTTGTCAGCAGTGACATAACACGAGTTTATCTGGAAATTTACACCTTTTTCATTATTCATTGCTATGGTCCATCATCCATGATGTTTCAAGTATATGTATAATTTCCACTGGGCTGTGGCTTGGTGGTCGGGATGGGGCACCTCCATGCAAACAGCCCAGGTTCAAACCCTGGTGGGTGTAGAACTTTTGTATGTGTGTGTGAGGGATGGTGTTTGTTCTCGTGGAGTTGGTTTCTCTCTGTCATCAAATTGACTTAACACATGTCCAACAAGCTAAATTGGATACTTCATCCTCTTAAAAGTTAATACTAGTAATTTGACAGACTTTGTGCAACTTTTGATGTCCATGAAGTGGATTTGTCAGGGAATGACATATCTCTCTTTCCTTCTTTCCGGTGCTTCCTTCCTCTAGGGGCACCAAGAGACAGACAAATGGTGACGTTGTCACAAAATGTGATGGTTTCTATATAGGCAGAGCATAATGACCGCCAGACCAGTGAAATCTTAGGAGTTTGCCCCAGAGTGTCACGTCGGGAAAACTCCTCTCTCTTTAGGCTCCCTGGATCTGTTGATGGCAGACCCATACTAGCCACGGGATCTGTCCCCAGTTCTGCTTTCCTAAGTACTTGCCGAGAAACTCAGCTTTCGAAATGTAATCACATACCCACTTTTGGTAAGGAAACAGGGCACCTTTGAGGTTTTAATAAGTTTAATGAATTGGTATCTGGGGGGAATTACTCTTGAAGAGAGATCAATCTCTAATAACAGAGAGCAACCACCCTAAACAATCAAGACAAGCAACATACAAATGAAGAGATGAATTCGAAGCTACTTGAAATTAATAGAGATCCCCTTGGTATATTAATGATAACTAGACTAAGATTTAAGGATGGTTGTCCTAGATTTTAACCATTATAAGCAAACAGACCAGCACATGAATTATGTCATGTAGACTGTAAAATGATACCAAAAGGATTAGGTGTTTGAGATAAATATCCAACTCTCACTTTAGTCAAGTGTATTTGGGGAAAATATAACAGCTGGGTTTTGACTTGGAAATCTCTCTAATACCAAAATACACTCACTGTACCTAATATATTAGATCTGTAACATTCAAGACAGCGAGGAGAAAACACATGCAAAGGGGGTGCTATGGAGTCATTGAAGATTACCTCCAAGATCAGTGCCTATTGAGGGGGTGCTAAGGAGTCACTGAAGACACACATTCAACATGAAACAAACCTCCTAACAGAGCATAAAAGCGACAGACAAATAAATATTACTAACCCCGCCACATGCAAAGACACATACAAAGTAAATAGTGAAATTACAGATGAGGAATGGGTTTCAGAGATTTTTAACCAAAGTTTTGTGGTACTTACCTTTGTTCTGGATAGTTGATGAAGTGTTCTCTCATCCCCAGCTCCTCTTGAATAGATCTTGGACTCAGGGAAATTCCTCTTTTCTTGCTTGGGTGTACTTGGAAGCTTTCCTCCTGTTACGCTGCATCTGTACCCAGCGCACCTTCAGATGTGCCCTAGGGAGAGAGAGCCATTTTTTCTATCAGGGGGGGTGTTATTGAGCAATGGTGGTCATGGCTGGGCCCTTTGGTCCTTCCTTTAAAGGTACTATGGCTTAATGGCATTGTTGACCGCCCTTTGTTGGGGGTTTTAACCCTGGGGTTGGTGTCCGGGTCTCCTAGGGGTTGATCACTGGGTTACATGACCCCATACCTTGTTTGCTTGCTTTGGTGGATTTTGTTTTAGCTGCGAGAAATTTGTCTCCCTTCACAACCACTTAGGACACTCTCTTGGCCCTTCTGCACGCTGGCGCCTTCTCTCGTTGGTCTCTTTCCTGAGAGGAAGCTATCTTCCACGCCAGGCCCTCTTTCTGCTTTGAGGAGAACGTAGAGGGATTTTACAACATTCTCGGGTTAGATGGGGTATAACGCCCTCCCTCCAGCTCATTCCAACCTTTCGTTCAGAGTGATTCGCTCATGTTAGCAATTTTTGGCACTTAGGGGAAAAATACCCTAGGTAGCCTACCTTGAGCCTACATTAGGCTGTTTTTTATTATTATTTTGTTTTAATATTAAGTGGACATTTTATAATTTCAAATTGACATTTTTAAAGGCATGTCGGCGTGGATATTTTTTATAAAAGTGAGTGTGAGATCATATAAATAGATCTCCTCACCTCATTTTAACATAAGACTCATGGGATAAAAGATTATGCACTTTTTTTACCGTATTTAGGGCTCTTTGGAGTGATGCGCCCCTCTTGAGGAAGGCAATTTTCTGGTTTTATGGCGAGTTCTTGAAGTATCTTGATTCTTGCTCTTTTTCCAAAGGTGATGTTATGATTTGTTGGTGAAACACGTGCACGAGGAGGTATCTATGACTTATATCGATTTCTCTTTGTTAAATGTTGATGAATGATGTATGTTTATGGATGGATACTAGCCATTAGGTTGCATTTTGTCTTGCCTAGGTCTTCGTCAACTTTTAGTCACCTAGGGTGAAGAATGCCCTTCTATGGTTAAGAACCTTAGGAATTTAGGGTTACTTGTAAATCTAGTTTAGTCTTCTCTAGAGATAGGTTATTTACTCCTAGATACCCTATGTTAGGTTAGGGTTTGCTAGGGTTTGTTCTCTTTGGCTTCACCTCTTTTCCTTCTTCAACACCTAGTCTAAAGTTAGTTCTAGGTTAGTTTTAGATTAGGTCGTTGATGTTAACACCTTATAAAATTCCCTAACCCTAACGACCCTCCAAAATAGTCCTAAAATTACCTTCTAGGACCCTTTCTCTACCTCCCCTAGGGTTTGGTATCTTTCTTCTAGCCTTCTTTTACCCTCGGCATCCCTTTGTTAGTGAAGTCGCGAAGAACTTGGAGAAGCAAAAAAAATTAATTGTATTTTGTTAGTATGTTGATCTGAAAATTTACATGAAGTTTTTGTCTTATATAAGCCTTTTACACGACTGTTCTTAAAGTCACGATGTTCCTTAACAATTTTTGGTTTATATAAGTATATAGGTATTTTTATTATTATTTTATTTATATTTTTAATTATTATATATATATATATATATTATTTAAGGTACACAACATTGTCCTCTTCTTTTTAAGATGTTTTGTCCACAAAGCAGGGCAATGATGGATGTTGCTGAATGAACTTCTCTGTCTCCCATAAAGCATCTTCTTTTGGACAACTCTTCCACTTAATAAGGTATTTTTTGATGATGCGAGAAATTAGTCTTCTTTCTCTGATGTTGATGATGGCTTCTGATTCTAATAAAAGTTTCCCTTCATCCAAGATAGGAAGTGTTGTCTGAGCAGATTGATTTAGACCCAACTGTTTTTTGAGATTTGAAACATGAAAACCATTATGAATTTGACTCTTTTCTGGTAACTTCAATTCATATGCTACTGGGCTAATCTTTCGGATAAATTTGGTATGGCCCATAAAACTTGGGGGCTAATTTATTCTTTCCTTGTTGCTTAAGTGACAATTGCTTGTATGGATGAAGTCTTACAAATACCCAATCTGCTACTTCAAACTTTCTTTCTGTTCTATGATGATCTACTTGCTGTTTCATACAATTTTGTGCCATAGTTAAATTATCCTTGAGTACTTGCATTACTCTGATTTTCTTCAAGTTGACTTTTTACTGCAAGTACTTTTGCATCACCTTGAGCGAATTCCTTCTATATGGGAGGCGCATAACCATATAATGGTTGAAAATATGTCATTTTGGCTGACGTATGATAGGTGGAGTTATACCACCATTCTGCAAGATGTAACCACCGTAACCATCTGTTTTGCTTGTCAGTGACGAAACTACGAAGATAGGATTCCACACATTTGTTGACAAATTCTATTTGAGGATGATAGGCTAAGCTCATGTGAAGAGTGATCCCAATTTGTTTGCAAAATTCCTTCCAAAAATTGCTTGCGACTTTGGCATCTCTATCACTAATGATGACTTTTGGAAATCCATGTAATTTGTAAATATTTTTACAAAATAATTCAGCAATTTGTTTAGTAGAGTTAGTTTTCTTAATACCCATAAAATGTGCATATTTTGTTAATCGGTCCACTACCACGAAGATTTTGTCTTTGCTTTCAGATACGGGTAACCCTTCAATGAAATCCATGGAGATCTCCTCCCATTTCTAAGTTCGAATGTGAAGCGGGTGGAGTGGCCCTGGAGTCACAACATTTTTGCTTTTGTTTCTTTGACAGGTGTCACACTTGGCTACATACTTTTGAATGTATTTATCCATCCCCTTTTAGTTGAAGGATTGCTTGGCACTGTAGTAAGTTTTGGAAAAACCTACATGGCCTACGACTGGGGAATCATGAGATTCTATCAACACCTTGGTTTTAAACCGAGATGTGGGGCTTAAGTACATCCTTCCTTTATATCAAAGGATGCCATTCCTCCATTCAAGTCTTAAACCTTGATTAGGATCATTGAGTAAGGAACAGGTGTCTAGGTCCTTGGCATATTCTCCTCGTATTTCGTACAACCAATCTGGAACTACGACTGAGATTGCATAAGCCTTGACTTCTCCATGTCAAATGTATCATGTTTTTCTATCCATTTCTGTTGTTCAGTTGACAACGATTGTTGTTGTAGGAGATATTGAAGACTATTGTGGTCTGTTCTTATCAAGTTTTTGCTCCCTAGGAGGTATTGTCGCCATTTTGTTAAAGCATGTATAATGGCAAGCATTTCCTTATCATACGTGGATTTCGAAGTCTCTCTCTTATTGAGCTTCTAGCTTTCAAAAGCTATTGGATGACCTTCTTGCATCAAGACTGCTCCTATCTCGAATCCTGAAGCATCGCACTCAACTACAAAGGGTTTTGTGAAATCCAGGGTTGCTAATATTGTTGTTGACGACATAATGTTTTTTAATGCTTCAAAACATTTTTTTGCCACATCATTCCATCGAAATGGATTTTTCTTCAGTAAATCTGTTAGAGGGGCCGTTTTATGGGCGTAATTCTTCACATATCTTCGATAATAACCTGTTAAGCCTAGAAACCCTCTTAATTTCGAGATGTTATCTGGCTTGGGCCACTCAGTGGTTGCCTTGATCTTATTGGGACCGACTTTGACTCCTTCCTTTAATATTATATGGCCAAGATAGTCCATTTCTTCTTTTCCAAAAGTGCATTTTGACATTTTTGCAAAAAAATGATTTTCTTTCAAGATGGTTAGTATTTGATCTAAGTGTCGGACATGCTCTCTCCACGTTTTGCTATATATTAGGATATCATAAAAAAATACTAATATGAACTTTTGTAAATATGGCTGGAACAATTCGTTCATTGTGGCTTGGAAGGTGGCTGGAGTGTTAGTTAACCCGAAGGGCATTACCTTGAACTCATAGTGGACCTCGTGAGTTCGGAAGGTAGTTTTGGCTATATCTTCTAATCTAACCCTGATTTGGTAATATCTTGATATCAAATCTAATTTTGAGAAGTACTTAGCTCCGTGAAGTTCATCCATCATCTCATCGATGAATGGGATAGGAAATTTATTCTTAATTGTTACCTTGTTGAGTTCTCTGTAATCTATGCACAACTTGAAAGATCCATCCTTTTTTCGAACTAGCACTATTGGAGTTGCATAAGGGCTTTTACTATTTGAAATGATTCCACAGTTTAACAAATCTTGGGTCAATCTCTTGATCTCTGTTTTATGGTGATGGGAGTATTTGTACGGTTTGATATTGATAGGTTTTGCCCCTGGTTCTATCTCAATCAAGTGCTCAATCTTCCTGTTTGGTGGAAGCTCCATCAGAAGCTCTTGGAACACCTTGTGGTGTTTTTGGATTAGCTCTTGTATCTCTTGGGGTTTGTAGTCATCTCCCTCATGTGTTAGCAACTCCATCTCTTGACATTGAATTATGTATGTAGGTGCTCCCTTTCGAATTAGCCTTTCCATTTGATGTGATGTAACTAATTGAGTTTGGGGTGGTTGGAAACCGTACAATTTATACCTTTTCCCTAGCCATTTGAACTTGATGTAGTGCTCTTGATGGTTAGGGGAGTAAGTACCCAATGTTTGCAACCATTGGATTACCAACACAACATCTACTCCTCCAAGAGGAATTGCAAGGAAGTCGTATTCTAGGTTATACTCTTGGATTTGTAATTTAACGTTGTGACATTTTCAATCTTCTTGTCATCTGCTACCATAACCTTCATGTTAGGCATTGGGAAAACGAATAAGTTGATTATATTAGCACGATTAACATTAATAAAGTTATGGGTACGGATGATATATATGAGAATCGACACATTGGTGTTTTTGATGCCCCTTTAGCTTCAGTGTTTGTGGTTGGGATATCCCTGTAATGGCGGCTAATGATATATTTGGTGTGTCATATTCTAGTTCTGAGTGGTAGTCATGCTGGTTTTGTGTATCCTCCTCACTTGACTCTTCACATTCTGATATTTTTTCTTCTTCTTCAGCTTCACATGCATACAATTTTTGGGGGTTCCTGCTTTGCAAACATCTATACTTAGGATCCCATTTCTCTCCATAATATTTGCACTTTCCTTCCCTCATCCTCTTGTTGATTAAGTTGTCATTGATGCCAACAGTTCCTGGTGGAGGCTGTGGTTGTATTGGTCTTGGTTTCCCCGGTGGAGCCCCTGAGACTCAAGGGCTTGTGTGTGTTATTTATATAGTTGTGAGATTCAAAGGAGTCCTTTTGTGGTTGTCCAAGCAAGCTTGAAGCCCTTGGAGGCCTTAGGACAATGGAAAAAGCCCAAGTTACCCACTGACTTGGTAGAGTATCCCTAAGATGTATCTTGGTCCCATTTGAGTCCATTAATGTATCCCTTGATCATAGTTGTAGTTTGGTTTATGGTCCTTGTTCTCGCTTGTACTTATTGTGGTCTCTTGATTGGGTGTTGTGGTAGTTTGGTCCTTGGAACCCATACACCGTTGATTCGTGCCCTTACACTCTTGCACACAATAAAGCTTGGTGCATATCATTGATGATAATGTCTTTGGGTCATGGAACCCACACACATGGAGCACTCTTGCTTGAACTTGATGAAGTCCTTGCTCATAATCCCATAACCTTGTTGAAGTAGCTTTGAAACACTTGTATCGTTTGAAGACCTTACTCTTGGTTACCATGTTGAAACCCTTGATGCAAAGGTGAAGCCATTATACTTGCATAGGGTATGCTGTTCTCATGATGTCCTTGTACCTTGAAATATCATGAAAGATTAAAGAAGCCCTTGTTGATGATGACATTCTTCAAGAAATACATGTTGAAGACTTTGCTTGATGCTGATGCCATGATGATATGGTAACCTTACCTTTGAAGAAGTTCTTGGAACCCACAAAATATGTGGTTTGACAGTCCTCAGAGCCACTACATGCTTGATGATGTCATTTGTGGAGCTTGAAGCCCATTGCACTTAGTTGTAAACGTTCTTGAACCCACACACATGGCATGCTGACAACTTGATTGACATGGTATTGGTTCATTATAATGATGATGTCCTTGTATCCTTGATGATAATGGTCATCATGATGATCTTGATGTGGTCATGGAGCCCTTGGACATGGTAGTATGTCTTTGATATCCTTGATGGTGACTTATGATGATAAAACCCACATAATCCCAGAAGGTTGTTGAAGAAGCCCTTGCGTAATGACCATAAGCCCACAAATATGGTAATGAAACTCTTGTGCATGCCCTTAAAGCCTTCAAAAGATGATTTCAAATTAATTTTTTGTGTCTTGCACAAATTAAAGAAAATAAGGGTGAAGGACCATGTTATTGCAAGAAAGCCCCCCAAAGAAAGATAGTCCTCACCAATCCCTTTCCATTAATATTTGGAGCGTCTCCTAACTTCTCACGGTTGAAGAGATTTTAATTTTTAGAGTTGTTAAGACAAATTTACCTTATCTTTTGGGTCAACCGACCAAACAAAAAGCAATTACTTTAATTAATTATTAATTTGTTATTTAAATGTTACAATAGTCAATTAAAATTGAAATTGTGTATAAATAAAAGATCAAACATTTCATTTATTCATCAATCAAGTCTATCTTTGGTATTTTGCAACTCTTGGAGGAAAGTGCGAAACTTTGTGGAGGAGAATTTTTTGGGCATCTTTGAGGATTGAATAGATTCACTAAAATTGGCATAACTTTCTCATACGGAATCAGAATTACAAAATTCTTGGCTCGTTTGAAAGCTTGTTGTGAGGGCTATGTGATGACATGATCTAGAGTTTATTTTGTTTTTTATATTATTTCTTCATCTTGTGGTCTTCAAAAATGTGTGGTTCATGCTTTTGGGTTTCTCTTGTAATGGCACGTCTCTCATGGATAGAGTTCATCTTTGATCTTAGTATGTGAGCGTATATATTTGTATATCTCTTTCAAGTCATTGAATATGTTATGGAGGCTATGGTGATGGTTATCTTGGCATATATCTTGATGTGATCTTGATGATTATCTTGGATATTGTTGGCATAGATCTTGGTGTTTATCTTTAGTATTGTATAATGTAAGTAATAGATATTGCGAGTGATTTCTTTGATCAAGCTATGTGTTTTCTTTGAAAACTAGCTTGAAAAGTGTTGATCATTGTGTCTTTGACCTAAGTGGAGCTTGACTGTTATTTACAGTTAATGACAACCTTTGACAATATTGTAAGTGACTATTTGCTTGATATTTGTTTGATTTGTTGACTTGATTTGAGTAGAGTGAAAAATCCTTTTGTGTAAGAGTTTATGAGATTGACTGAGTTTGACATAGTTAGTTAAGTCTTCTATATTCTTGGCTGAGGTTAGTTGGTTGAGGTTTATCATGTTTAACTGTCAAGTCTTCCTTGACTATGATTGAGGTTGGTTGTGGTGTCATTGAGTTGAGTGTAATTGGACAAAGTTTGGTTGACCGTATGTGAATTCTCTTGGTTGCTCAAATGTGTCTCTTGCTTGATGAACTAGGCCAAGTAAGAAGGGCTGGTTGACTGTCAGAGCACTTGATTATATTAACACAAGTAAATGATTGATTTGGCACAGGTACACAAGCAACTTGGTACATAATGGTTTAGTTGAGCAGGATTGGCATAGGTTGCCTTATGTGCAGTTGGTTCGACTCACACTGGATGAGTTGTATGAGCAGTTGGTTTGACTTAGGTGGACTGAGTTTGGTGAGCAATCGGTTAGACTTAGATTGACTGAGTCGATGTGTGCAACATATTGATTAGACAGATTGTGTTGCATAGGTTGTTGGTACAGGTTATTAGTATAGGTGTGGTGCAGTGGTCCGTTGATGATAAGTGGAAGGATCATAGCATCCTTCCATTCTTTCTTCTCGACTGCTTCTTCATAGTTGGAAGGATCTTTATCATTGATGTAACACAACAATGCCACATAACTGGAGTGTGTTCAAGGCCTCTTTCTTTCTTTGGATGTCCCGTCTGAAGCAACAAACCAAACGAAAGGCGCCACAGGCCTTCCCCAAATGGGGAAAGAGGGGGCTGCGGGACCTTGAAGCCAACCATTTCTTTATTAATCTTTATTACAATGCTTTTTGGAAAGTCCTTGCCTTCTGATCCTTAAACATGGATAAAAAAGGCTTACAATTTGCCCCTCTAAGGAGAAATTCGCCCCCTCATGGATTTGAATAGAATTTGCTTGATTTGATCTTGATTTGGTCTCCAATCAGTCCAACATCATCCTTAGTTGAATTGGAACATGTTTGGGACAAGTTCCCACTGATTTACGAATGTGTTTTTTCTTCATATTTTCCCTTTTTTCTATTTTTTTATTCATATTGATTAGATAGATTGTTTTGCACAGGTTGTTGGTATAGGTGTGGTGCAGTGGTTAGTTGATGATAAGTGGAAGGATCATAGCATCCTTCCATTCTTTCTTCTCGGCTGCTTCTTCATAGCTGGAAGGATCTTCATCATTGATGTAACACAACAGTGCCACATAACTGGAGTGTGTTTGAGGCCTCTTTCTTTCTTTGGATGTCTCGTCTGAAGCAACAAACCAAACAAAAAGGCACCACAGGCCTTCCCCAAATGGGGAAAGAGGGGGCTGCGGGACCTTGAAGCCAACCATTTCTTTATTAATCTTTATTACAATGCTTTTTGGAAAGTCCCTTCCTTATGATCCTTAAACATGGATAAAAAAGGCTTACAATTTGCCCCTCTAAGGAGAAATTTGCCCCCTCATGGATTTGAATAGAATTTGCTTGATTTGATCTTGATTTGGTCTCGAATCAAGCCCCAACATCATCCTTAGTTGAACTGGAACATGTTTGGGACAAGTTCCCACTGATTTACGATGTGTTTTTTCTCCATATTTTCCCTTTTTCTATTTTTTATTCACTTTTTTGCTTTTTTGGAGAGAATTTCACTTAAGTGATAAATAATCACTTAAAACTTAGGAAAAGTGGGTTTTTGGGGTATAGTGGGTGCTTTGAGTTTGAAAACGAGCACCCCCATGGCAAATTTAACCCCCTAACCACACTTTTGCGACACTTTCAATTGTTACAATTAACTTTTAAAAAATTTCACCCATTTTAATGGGAAAAAAATCTTATTCTCAAAAAATAAAAAAAACCTAAGGGGGACCTAGTGCATGTTCATGATGACTCAAAATGATGACTAGCCTGGTAATATACATAGACACATAGACTTTAATAACCGTCTAAGGCCTAACTACCAAGGGGAATACTCCAGCTTTGGAGGTTTGAGTGAAAAACTCAGAAATTATGTCACTAACAAGCAACATATAATTAACAAGGAAAATACACTCTAGAGTACCACATTGATAGCTAAGTCTAAGTTGGCCAATCCTTCAAAAAATCATCATGCTACGTCAACTTATTACAATATTCTTGCAGAGTATGAACATGCAAAAATCTTAAAGAGGGGCTAAAATTGGCCTTGAAAAGGTCTTCTGAACTTCTGAGCACTGATAATGAACAAGGGAATTGTTCACAACTTTGACGGCTCAATAGAAATCCATATAAGTGCAACTTTAGTGGACAACACACCGTAGGTATCAACTTCTATACCACCCCCGAGCTGGGCTATGAGTTCGGGAGGGTGAAGGAAACACTTATGCGAATACAACTTGCTCATTCAGAGCACTACGAGAATCTCACTTAGCCATGACATCTATAGCACTCTTTTTCATTGCCCCACACAACACAAGGAAGGCATTTCCCTTCATTGCTCTGCACTTTCCTCAAGAAATCATACTTTTACAGTGTTTACCTTTGTGTGCAGTAAGAGTCCAAGCTATTGTATGCCTTTAAAGATTTTCATGTTGAATAAAATCCATGGCTTCTCGAGCGTTCAATGGACAATAAATAACACTAGGTTCAGGTTCCTACCTTGTCCAACCTCTATGCTTATCTACAACCATCGTCTTCCCTTTTGATGCCTGCAATTTCCTCTTCGATTTTTTGCTTTATTGTACTTTACTTCATACATCTTGTCTTTTATAGGAGACCGTTTGATACTCCCACTTTGTAATGTCATCATTGTTCTCATTAGTTGGACATTAATAACATTATCTTATATTATCTTATCTTCACAATGCTAATTTCTAGTTAATTCCCCAATCTAGTTAGTCCCTCTGTTATAAACATCGTCGATATATCGGCAACATCGCGATATATTGCAATGTTAACTCATTGGCGATATATCGACAATATATTGCCTCGATATTTTCTCCGATTTTTTGGCGAATTTTTTTCCTGATCTTATCACGATATTTACCGATTTTTTCGAATATATTGTGATTTTTTGCATTTTTGTATTTTTATTTTGTCGATATATTGCCGATGTTTGCTGACATTTTCGTCAATAAATCCGATAATTTCTTTTAGGACCCTCGATGATAAATTTGCCGACACATATTTGTAACATTGGTTAGCCCCCATTGATAGATTTGATGGTGTGTGAATTTCTATGTCTTAGCCAATGAGTGATAGATGGGAATGGAGATGAGAGGATAGATCCCAATGGAGATCGGAGGATTGGTGAAAAAGATAGCTGGCATTACTTCTGACCAGAAAAATAAGGACTCTTACACTACTCATAAAACGTATATTCATCCCATGCTTCTATAATTACATGAGAAGACTTTCCCCACCAACCTCACACAACATTCAATACTTGGATTTAATAAGTCAAAGGAAGTAAATAGCTTATTTAAGGTACGCGGTATAAAATGGATGAGTTTTAAGGCTGACACTTGGAAAAAGAAGATTTCATTTCCCATAGGACCCCTCTCCTTTTCCCCTTTAGTGGAATCATAGCCCTTCTAGTGCTCTTGACACAACCATGTTGGACCAAATATTATTTTCCAACATAATATTTACCTAGCTTTTCAATCATCATGTCAAGCCAACCACATGGTCCATATAGAAAAATTCACATCATACATGCATAACCATTCACTAGTTGGGCCTTGGCATTGAGCTGCGCAGTAGGAATCCATACTGGTATATTTACTTTGCTTTATATAATCTAATTCAATACATTCCAAGTGTCAAAATTGGGATATTACAGGACACATGCCAATTAGCGTGCCCATGCCCTACATGTGGAATGCTAACACAAAACCCCTAAAGGATGTGTTTTGTTTCTTAGTTGTAATGTCCTCTTTTAATTAAATCTCCCATAGACACCCATTAACCTATTTTATTCCCATAAGTTTGAGCGGGTATTAAAGAAAAGGGAATAATTGAGGACTAATACCACCAGGAGCAGAAAGGAACATCACTTCAGTGTTATTAGATCATCGGTAGATTATAGAAGGCCATTGGAGTAGATATCAACAAGCATGCGGGCCTTATTTCACTTGGCATGCGTCCATGAGCAATTAGGTTTGCATGCTTGCAAAATTTAAAGTCATGCAAACCCTAAAAGCTATATAAGAAGATAAGTCGAACTAAGAAGGTATCCATGTTTATTATTCACTTTTGAAATTGGTTTTGAGAGCTCGGTAGCAGCAGCAGCAGCGAGTTGGGGTTGACGGTGTGGGTCCCCAACCGACAAGTGTTTTCGGCAACGAAACTTATCTGCCCTAATCACTTTCAGAGGTAGATGATCCAGGTCTATCACAGCTATTCAAAGTTATCCATCAACACTGAGAGCAGCAGCAGATCAAGAACGTGAAGATCAGAGATCTAGCAGCAGCATAAAGAAAACATGTCTCACTGGAAAACAATTTACTATAAGGCAGAGAGTCCTCCTTTCTTCTGCATGTCTCTTCCATTCTCTTCGGAAGGGTCATAGTATCCTATCTGGTGATTTCAGAGACGTCTCTTGCACATTCAAAGCAGATACAAGCAAAATCGTGTGGGATAGAGGGTGCCCCCTACTTTGAAGAAACAATTCGATATTGACCTCAGAAGCTTCAGAAGTTCCACATGTGCACACCAAAATCTTCAGAAGGACCTTACTCCATTATCTGGGAAGTTTCAGCACTCCATTCCAAGTATTGAAGCAGTTATGAAAAATCAATCATCAAGGAAGGACGTATTCATCTTGCATGGACGAATTAGCTGGAGAAGGCATCACGTTTTGGAGCTGTGTTGGATGCATGGCATGCATGTCTTTTTTATATTGATCAACCATCCCAGCTGTTATTATTGATATGTCTTTGCATTGCAATTGAAGTTGTTTCATTATCTATATGAATCTTTATTATCCATGGGATTTGTACACTACTCTACCTTTGCATGCAAAAACCATTTTATATGTTATCCACATCTTAAAACCTAAACACATAAGCAAGTACCATAACCACGCAATATAGAGGCGAAATATCCATCTGGGATATTACATTAGTCATGTAATCCTAGGCAGAACATTTGAAATAAGAAAGTTGTTCATTCTCCTTTTCTTCATATTGTCTGTTTCATCTGCCAGCATCACATGCTAGCTGACATTAGCCTATTCATACTTGTACCACTATGTGCTTATTTTTCCAAGGTATGCCAATTTTTAGATTAATTTAGGATTGTGGGATGTTAATGAAACAATATTAACATTCTTGAGTTTAGAGTTCATCACACATTCCATCCCATAGTTGTTAACAATCAGATTGTGAAGAAATCTGATAATGAAAGTAAAACACATTCTCAGTGCCATGATCCATCCAGTTCCTGTTCTTTATCAAGAAAGAAAATATAAACGAAGAAAACAACTGAGTGCAAAATAAAGCTATACAAACTGTTCATAGGTTATCTTATACTGCTTTTTGTTAATTTTCTTATGTTCTAACAATTTCAGGTATGTCAACTTGAGCATCAACTGTTTGATCACTTTTTCCCTTCATCTTCTGCTGAGAGCTCGAATCTTGCTTCCTTAGTTGATCCCTTGTAAGTTTTGTTCATCTCTTTCATGTATGGAGTTTACTTTTCCTGTTTCATTATTTTTATGGAATGTATCAATCTCAGCTTAGTACATTATACATTATCATTCTCTGAAGCTTTGAGTGAAGTTGACTGCCTCTGGGAAAAAAAAGTAAGATGGTCACATGCATGATGCTTGCCACAATTCCAAGCTACTTTTCCAATACGTGTTTTGCAGGTGCACATTGTTATATGATACTTTACGCCCAAAACTGATCCATGAAGCAGACCTTGATTTGCTTTGTGAGCTGGTTGACATTCTTAAAACAGAAGTTCTAGAAGAGCAATTAGTACGCCGAGGAGAATCTGTAGCTGGATTACGACCAACAGTTTTGCGTATTTTGGCAGATGTACGTGAACGATTGACATTTCGTGCCCAAACTCATGTACGCGATGAGGTAATTTTATTACGAAAACATGCCTTCTTTATGCATTATGTATAAAATTATAGCAACAATGTTGCTTTTCTTCTCATGTCGTAGGCGTTTATGTCCACATTGAATTTCCACCTCTGTGATTTGTAGTTCCCCTTTTCTGTATAATTTTGCAGTATCTTAATTGACCTGAATTTCAATCAGTGTATTCAATTTTATTACTACATTTTGGTTTTCGACTTATTTTGTTTCTGTATCTGAGCCAGTTTTGGTGTTATTGTAGAAGGAAATAGCTTTTTTGTTAGTAACAGTGAAACATACTTGAGGTGTGCTGTAAAACAATGCGATAGCCTGAATTCTATCTTTTTGAAGATATGCTTTTGTCTCGAACCAGGGCACCATATTTTGGATTTGATTAGAGGATATTTGAGGAAATATTCCTTTCTCAAATATGGTATTGATTTAAAGCGATGCATGCTTTGATGAATATCCTTACGAACTCATAGAAATATGTCAATACCCTAACAAAAGATATATTGCTTGCCAATATTCACATTTTATATTAAGGATCAACTTTTACATGTGGTTAATAATGTGTAAATTATATGAAATAGATTACATATAATGTCTACATATGAATGAAAGATGAGACCAATGAGAGAAGTTAGGAATGAGGATTTCATGGAGTCAGTTGCTGGATTCATGGAGAGATTATGGGAGACAGTTATGCATATAGTTGAACTGAATATTAACGATGACATATTTGTTATGGTCGCCTAAAGATATATAAAGGGACCAAATCTGCTTTGAAAAATACAGATGGGAATGAAATGATTGAACAGATTTTCTCCTTCAGGGGTTTCTTAAGTGTAAATTCCCTTTGCTCCTTGCTTGATACATGTTTGAATATATTTTCTGTTAAGTCTTTGTTATACCAGTTTGTGTATGGGGATTTTTGCCCATCTTTTTGCTCAAAGATCAGACTGAGATTCAGTATTCAGAGTGCAGATATGACCAGTGCTGAGATAATATCAATGGATGCCATGCTTTGCCTTGTGATGATGCCATGCCATGTGTCATATATTGCCATTTCATGCCTTGGGGATATGTTTTCTGGACTAATAGCTTAGTTTAAAGATGCATTTTAGATGTCTTGACTCTTCATGTTACTTACAAGGATTAATTTTGATAAGCATAGTTAGCAGAGATGTTCCATAGGCTGATACTTAGTGGAGATGTTTTGTTTTTTGCACATATCATTGGCTAACATCTCTTGGTCTTTACAGGGATTATATATCTTCTTTGGCTCCACCTATGACCTTATATCCATCTCCATACCACTCCACCCTTGTTTCAAAATCCCATTGGCTAGAGATCGACAAAGTGACTCTTCACTTCCCCTTTATGACCCCTTCACCATGAAGGATTCATTGTTTTCCCTTGTCTTGGGCATGCTTGTTTTGTGACAAATCCTCCAACAGTTCAAGAGGCTGCCTTGTAAATCCCTGGGGTTAAGAGGTTATCAAACATGAAGAGTTGCCATTGAGCATTGCTTTTCCCTAGACCTGAAACATGAAAGTCCATCCCCCTTCTAAGCCTCAAAAAGTGCATTCGAAGATAGCTCCAAGTCCAAGACTCCTTTTACTAGTAGTCTAAAAGCAAAATCTTCACCAGATCAAAAAGAAAAAGCAAAGAAGACCAAGACAAATTGCAAAAATCAAGCAATCCAAAGAAAAAGAAGTAAGTCTTACTTGCATGTGCCTCCAAGTAAAATAAGGGCCAAGGTCTCCAGAAACAAAAAGTGTAAGAAGAAAGAGACCAAGAAAAATCAAAGAAGACAAGTCCAAGAAGGATCTAAAAGCAAAGAATAAAGGGGGGAAGTTTGATTCCAAAGGTCAAAAGGAGTAGTACCTCATTACACAATACCCATTTGTGAGACACATTACCTGCTATTTTCCCTATTGGCGAAGGATACAAAGTTTTTCCTTGTTCTCGATCTTGAGTCATTTAGCCACCTTTGACCAAACTTTCACTTGAATACCTATTTGGACTTTTCCATCCACTCCATCTAAAGGAGAAATAGTCCTTGTAATGATTTTGATGTTGATTTGATGATGACATGTTTATAGAACACTAACTTCATGCTTTGTATTAACCTTGCGTAGCATGGTATACGTTTGAAGCTATGTAACTTGAACAATTATTATATGTAAGTTTTATGACTCTAGTACATCATCTTTTAAGCCATTTGAGAGGTGATATGATGATATCTTCCTTTTAAAGGCATTCGAGAGGTCCACACATTCATTAGACAAGTTTGTCCAGCTTTGATCAAAGTTGACTTTTTCAACAGTTTAACTTGGTCAAGGGGGTTTGACTTGGTCAACATGACCAACCAGTAGCATATGTATTCCTAGTCATTACCTTTTAGCTTGTTGAAGACTTTCGAGGCCAATTTGATCCTTCCAAATTTTATTTTCAACTAATATGGACTAATAGGCAAAAATTAATGGCTTTTTATTAAGTTTTAAATTAAAAATGCCTAAGTCCAATTTTAATAATTTGGACTAGCATATAATTGATGATTTCATATCAGATTTTGGCTTGGTAATGATTGGTATGGTTTCATAAAGCATCATAGACATCATCCAAGTCATTTTTCAAGCATAATTTTCAAAATTGTATCACATTTCAATTAATTGACAATTATTAATTAGACTTCTTGAGGTCTTATTTAAAAATTGCCAAAGTGTGGCATAACATAATTTAAATGGCAGTGAGAAATTCTATTGGGAATATTGAAGTGGGTACTTCTCAAAGATGATTGAGATGTCAAATTAGCAATTACAAGACAAATTCCACATGTGTTTGGGCCCCCTTCAACCATTTCTCCAAGAAAGGGGCACATCCTTCATTTCTAGCTCATTCTCTCTCATCTTGACCATCCAAATCAACAAGTGACTTAGCAGTGGCATCTTTGTTATCATCATTCTCTCAGTTTTTTTTGTCCCCACCATTGTCCATTTGGACAATTGCACCCTACACCAAGGAGGGGTGATTTTCCACTTGTAAAACTCAGCCATTGGATGTAAAGCGTGGGCCTCAAATGAAGAGCTCAACTCTTAATTTTTTTAGAGTTAGGGATTTTGCTCTCTCTTGTTCTGTAAAAGAAATTGAGGTATTCATTTGTAAGAGGAGACAATTTTGGGAATAATAGAAAAATTTTGATTTCACTCATTTTCTCTTGTGTTCTTGGTCACTTGTGGCCGTATTTTGGTTCTTGCCTTCCTATATTGTCATGTTTATGAGATTAGGTTCAAATCCTAGGTAATATCTTTCATTTTTATTGATGTATAAGTCTGGAAATTGCAAGTGCTGAAAGGGTTTGTGATTTTATGGTAAGCAGCACACTTCAAAAATTGATTGCTTGTGCTTTTCTTTCCAGATTTTGTACCTCACCACTTCTACATCATGGCCCTAACGTTTTTGCGGGTTTTTCTCAGGTTCTTGGGACTTCTAATCGATTTCCATTTGCCAAGATTAACTCAGTTTGTAGGATGGAGGAATGATGGTCTCTAAAGGCCGCCTCAGTTGGGTCTAGAGTGCCGATTGCTCAAGGGTCTTAATGGTTCTTGGATCTTAGCTACATTTCAGTGTGCTAGGAGGGGTGAATCGACTCCAACCCAACACCAAGGCATTGAGTAGGGATTTCCTTATCTCTTCTTCCCCATTCTTTCAAAAAATTGCTTTCTAAACTTGTTTGTCACTAAGTTAAATCTGTATTACTAGGCTAGAATATTTTGCATCCTAGGTATAAAATCTGGCAAATGTTGCATATAATAAATATAATAAAATTATGAACTAAATCCATGCTTAAATAACCTAGGAAAGTTGTTGGCTTCTTTCCGTCTCTTTGTCCTTGGACCCAGGTTCAGTTCCTTTCTCTTTCTACTCTACTTTTCCTAGTGATCCGCACACAGCCTGGATCGACTCAACCTTCCTTACTCGTCTACGCACTTAGCTGCAGAACCTTTACTCTGATGCACTCAACGGTACAAAGCCATTAACCAGAACACCTACTTCAAGTCTAGCTAAGTGTCTTACTAAGAGTCTAACCAAGAATCCACAAGCTAGAAGCTAACCCATAAACAACTCAGGTTCCTTCTTTTATAGCCCTATTACATACTCGATACAAATCCCATACATGCTTGTTACAGACTCAATACCGACTTGATACAGACTCGTTATAGACTCCTTTTCTGTCTCTATCTCAGTCGACTTACTATATCCAACCAACAAGCTGTCTTTCCTATTCTAGCAACACATAACGAGATGCGCTATCGTCCTACCTTACAAAGATGTCTTCACACGTGTGGTTTTCCTCGGCTCTAGCCGAGCTCGTACCCACGATCGTTAAGAACTGTCGTTTTCTCGACATTATGCCTTACTGTTGTTTTCCGGCGTTACGCCATTTGCACGCCTGCTTTTGCTGATATTCTGTTATACCATCTCGTGTCACCTTCTATCCTTTTGTCGCGACTTACGTATCTGCCGCAGCTTCCTCTTCCATCGCCTTCTCTTTGTCTTCTTCTTCTCTTTTACTTCCTTTGTCGCATCATCCTTCCCCTTCTCCTTTATGCTGCTTCCTTAGTCGTAGCTCCTTCCTCTTCTCCTTTATGTTCTTCTCCATACTTAGGCATAATTCTGCATGAATTTTGCCCTACTGTCCCTAGGCCCAACAAAGGCAGTGGGAATTAAAACTCTGCATTTCATATAGATTGGTTTTGTCTTGTTTAGCATAGTGTGTTTTGTATACTTGCTATTATATGCCTTTTTCAATTAGACAGTACACAAATTAGCAATCTATCCTTTAATGTCGAGACAATAAAACCCCAAACCAACACCTTTATTTCTCATAAACTTGCAAATTTAAGCACAAACATTAACAATAATCTTCATATGAACTTGAAATGAATGCTGGTATTTTTCAAACTCAACACATTAACTTGTTTGTGACATAGTTTTCTAAACTCCTAGGCACATTCAACTGAGCTATTCTTAGATAGTTTCTCACCATTTTAACCTTTTGAGTTAGCCATTTAACTATTCGGCATAGTTTTGAACTGTGTCACAACTCATATCTCAAGGTAGCTTGCATTTATCTCATTAGAGTTACCTTGTCAAGCATTTCTCTTAGGGGGTATTTTGTTCCTCAAACATCAAATACCTTAGCATCCCCACAGTGTCCCACATATAGACCCTTGTTAATCTCCTTTGGCACGCTGTTTCCTCAAAAAAGCAGTTAAGCAAGTACTGTGGGAAAGCTAGCATCTTCTGGCAAGTACCTGGGAAAGTCTCATTGGATTCACCTCTCATGCTTAGTCTAAGTTTACTTTGATGGGATTGGGAAACCTAAATAGAGGATTTTGCCTGTGGTACTGGTATCGTCTTGACTTTTAGTTAGTTTAGCAACCAATTAATCCATGCAATTTCAAGTTTGCTAAGGTTGTGTAACACCCAGTCTTAAAACCAAACATTTGGTATCAAAGCCTATGGGGATCTCAATCATGTGAGAGGCTTGTGTGGTGGCATGAAGGTTGAGATTTGTTAATCATGCATTCTATTTATGCATGTTAATTTGTTGGATTGTGACTTGCTTGAAGGTATATCTTGTGCTACTGTTGTTGTGATGAAATGAATTAATTTGGTGCATTGAGATTCTAGGGTTTGTGGCTGAAGAACACAAACATAATTGCTACAACAAAGCTGGTGAGCAACAAATAAATCTTAGAGATCTATGGCTAATCGAGTGGAGAAGAGATACAAATGGGGGGACATTCTTCCAAGGAGGATTCCATGTAGAATGGTGTCTCGCTGGTTAGAGAACAATGGTTATTGGTACATTATTTATAAGGAGCAGTAATCTTCTAAGGTTTCTTGTGGTTCTAGAGCATTGTTTATGTATATGTGTCAATGGCTTGTGGAAACCCATGAAAGCGTTGCCATAAAACAAATAGAGAGTGCCGATAGATGAGGAAGGAGGATTTCCATAGATAAAGACTGAGGAGAGCACTCATCAAAGGGTTGCCAAAAAATTGCCAATTTATGTATACACAACTCTTATCCACAAGATCCAAGCTTTGTATTTTGAGGAATTAAGAAATATCCAAAGATTAAAAGAAAGGAATGCTGTATTGCTTTTCATTCTCTTCGCTAAGTATTGATGGATCTTGTTGAACAATTAGATAGAAAGAAATTATATTAATGTCCACAAATGAGCAAAGATAGGGCCATGTGACTCTAGTGAACATCAATACTAATAGCCAAACGGGGATTGCTTACTGATTATTCTCTTGATAATGAACAAAACAATATATAATACATGTAAAAGCGTAGATGAAATAATCGTAATGTACAATTCATCGACAAGGGTCTTGATAAGATTAAATCAACAATAATCGATAAAATTGACAAGCATTAACATATACAAACCATTCATTTCTCGTTTTTATTTTTTATAAACCAACAATAACATCTAATAATGGCATTGCTGTATACATATTAAAAGAACACAGATAACTAATTTGTATAATATTGCAAATGATACATCAATGTAGATATTGAATCTTGATAATTGTCTAGTCAAGGACAAAAGTGATTAACTAATACAAATTGATGTCAAATATATTGAAAATGTGTCATGTCATGATTATTTTTCTAGGAAGATCAATTTGTATGTTAAATGTTGATTCCATTTGCGCCTTTTATGAGAAAAAGGTAAGGGCTCCTCTTCCACTAGAAGGCCTTGCAACATCAATTTGATGTCCACTAGTGGGTTTTTGAGTATAAATCTATGTATAGGCTAGTGACGAGGTTGCCTCATAAGCCTCATCAACCTTATTGTCCTCCTATTGGACTAGCTTTTGTCCCCCTAACAGGGATGGGTCATCGAGATCAGTTTTTTAAAAATTTGTCCGACCGGAACTGGAACCGACTGGTTTGATCGGCCAGTTAAACTCCAAACCTATACTGACACAAAACTTGATCTGAGATCTGGTTTGGTACCGAACCGACCGACCCAATGCCTGAACTAGTCGGTTCAGTACCGAACCGATCCAAATTGGTCGAGCCTGAATAAAACCGGCTGGGTTGACCGTCACTCTGCCTCCATAGTTACGTACAAGCTAAGTCACCCTATTTGTAGATTTGGAGAGGGTGCATAAATTCGATGAGGAGAACAAGTAGGTGTATAAATTCGATGTTGCATAAATTAGAAATTCTGCGAATTTGGAGAGGGTGTGTCGGCCCTAGGGAAGGATAGGCAGAATTCAACCAGAATTCTGCTCAAGAATAGGAAGATTCTGGTCACATGAAGGAGGAAGCTGCGATGTAGGAGAAGCTGCGACGGAAGTAGCAGTAGAGGAAGCTGCGACAAAAGCAACCATGAAGGAAGAGTTTGTGATAGAAGGGAAGCTGTGATGAAAGCAGTCGCGACGGAAGGAACCACGATAGAAGATGTGCAGCGGTTGAAAAGGACAGCTTGAGAAATCGTCGGTAAGAAGTCAGTTAGGATAACGCATGCTTTGGGGAATAAAGCATCTTTGTATTTTGGGCCGATAGCGCGTACTGACAGTTGTAACTTATTGTACGAGAATAGGAATGACAACTTGTTAGTTAACAGAATGAAGTTAGTTGACTATGACATGTAAGAGTCTATAAAAGGGAGAACCCAAGCTGTGTGCAGGTTAGATACATACACTCTCTGTTGGTCTGTGTTAGTCTCTATTGTCTGTTGTCTATTTGTAGAGTTGTTGAGTTGTAGAGAAGAGAGAGTCGATCTAGGGTGTGTGCGGATCGACAATAGGGTGAAGGAGAGGAAGCTTCAGAGACTTGAGACTAGAGAGCATGAGAGGAGAGAGAAGTCTATACAGATTGTAGAGAAGATCTAGAATAGAATCTGCAAGTTGAGTGTGCAGACGAAAGGTGCCATATATTTCTCATGCTAGATGAAGAGCGCCTTTGTGTTTTTTCCCGGATGGGTTTCCACGTTAAATGTTGTCTATGTGTATATTGGATGAATGTGTTAATGTCGAATGACTGTATGTTGTGAATAAGTGTATGTGTATTTGCTTATGAATGAGTCCTTATATGCATATGTCAGACTGTTGTAAGTTGGAATCGCTAATAAGGAATTGTATTAACTATTGTAATCTCTGTCGATGGATAAGTAGAGTGATATCTTGAATGCACACAATAAGAGTAAGTAATATAAACACCTGCTTCGGTCGACCGAGTTGGTAAGGTGCTCTAAGAGGAGAAATCCCCACCCAATTGTAGAAACCTGGTTCTGGCAGTTACCCATAAGGGATATCTTGGGTGAGACTGCATCTACATTGCACGTGCTGCCGACTGAGCCCTACACTGTTGGGTCAATATCTTGGGCTTTGTTGACGAACAAACAAAGGTATGAACCTGGGTTGAAGAGAGAAACGCCAATAGGGTGCATAAATTTGAAGTTCAACCATGAAATTCAATACATGTGCCGTCGCATCTCTATTTGTCTTTACAATTGTCTAATGTGCTCTTCGTGAGTCTATGACCCATTTATGACCATAGATGCAGTGCATTTCATTTTGTTAAAACAAGTCCCATCCATTCAATTCTGAATGTACAATATGGGAACCTTTAATCGGTTGCAGTTGCTATCTCCTCTATGGACACATTCTTATGTTGAAATGCCTAAAAGTTGAAACTGCTCGATGGAATGGTCCGGGTGGTTGAGATCTTGGTAAGGGTTCGGTCAATAGGTCTGGCTTGTTGAGAGAATAGTTAACTTAATTAAACAAATATTTTTTTTAAATATATATGCTGAGAATATTACATATATATATATATATATTATTAAAATTGTAATTTCCTTTGTATTTTTTAATAATCCGGTTCATTGAAATCTAACTACTCCGGTTCCGCTCCGAGTTGGCCCTCAACCAGTTCGACTCCCGGTTCCGAGTTTTTAAAACATTGATCTAGATACTTCCTTGCCCTATGCAAATGATCAAGTTGTTTAGGTTATTCCCCATGATCATCTGAAATTGTTCTATAATCCATTGAAATAAGATAGTAAAAGGTAAGTGGTATGCAACAATCAGTCCCTTCCTTGATCCAAGAAAAAAGCTTCAATGGTGGTGAAAATGATTCTTTGGTTCTCTTTGTCCCTTGAGCTCTCAACCTTAACAACTGAATAGAATAGGAACCCATAAAAATTCCAGGTTTCCACCTTTATTGGCACTTTTCCATGCACTGATGAATTAATCCTGATTTTTTGAAATATGGAAATAAGTGTGATTATTGGAGGGCGATTAATCATTTTGAATTTGCAATCAACAATCAGGATTAATTGTCAAGTTTTTCATCTGTGTAGAAATGAGGATGGACCCTTAGTCATTCAGTAAAGTGCACCCTTGTAAAGCAGATCAAATAGAGCAATCCAGGTCACCTGAGCTAGGTCACCTCTCTCATCCTGGGAGGATTTTGAAGTAAGATTAACATCAAGGAAAACTCCCTCTGTCTGAGAGTATCCAAGATATGTGGCTTTGTACTCTGCAATACGCCCATCAATTGCAACTCTAGAATTAATCTCAACATCTTCCATCAAGGCATCATGCCTCTTCTCCAGTGAACTAACTGGAAGTCTCATGGATGGTAGAAATTAATGCAACATGACTATCATATCTTCTAGGAGGTACACTCACCCTCAATGATGCTATGGGTGTTTGTACATGCTCTTGATCCTCTGAATCTAGAACGCCAAACTCCACATTCTCCTTGATCACTGAAGGATAATCCTGTGAACTGAAATATCTCACATCCTCATCAACTTGAGATGCAATCAGAGTGTCTGGGATTGTACCTGTACTTGGCTCTATGGCCTCTCACTATGCATGCTGTAATGTCTAAGTTAGCCATCTTGACCTTCTGCAATCTGGAGTAGGTGAGACAATATCCACACTCAATCTCACCTCAACTCCCTCTGAATTGGACTCATCTTGATTCTTAGTATTAGTCTTTGGAACAACAACCTCTACATTCTCCTCAATCATTGAAGGAGAATCCCGTGAACTAGAAGATTTCACATCCTCACCAAATATCACATCGATACTCACCACTGTCTCTCTTTGTGCCGGGATATCGATCCTGTAAGTTGTAGAAGTATCACTATATCCACCACAAGATGTACTCACAATATCTTGAATCTTGGAATCAATAATTGAAACCATCATAGGGCATGTCCATTCACTAGCCCTGGGATTTTATGATTCATGATTTTATCTAATAATCCACCATACATAACATTTGGACTTTTGTAAATTTGAATTATTTACTATATAAATTGTGGACTCCAAATCATTAAAATTATTTAAAATTTTGATATTCGTTGTCTGGTGTTTATGTCTATTATGAAAAATAAGGTAGTTAAGCATATACATGAACAGAAAATCCATGATTTTTTAAAAATTGATTATTTTATGTGTATTAAATATGCTGAGCTTAGTCAAGTCACCAAGTTGAATGTCCTGGGTTTGCTGAGTTGTTTGCTAGTCCAAGTTACGTGACTTTGCTTTTCATTCTCTTGTCTCGTCTTCAGTCTCCTATTTATTTCTCTTTATATTTTCCACACTGTATACTATGCACTGTACAGGCATCTTTGTCTTTTATATTGTACAGTTAGCTCATCTTGATGTAATCTCTCCTCTCATGTCATACTTACTGTAAAAATAGTGTAATGTCATCTGATTCTGGACGAGAGTCCTTTTAAAGAATCTGATACTCGTCAATTTTTAGTTTGTGTTGTACTGAATCTTCAGTAGTTTCTGTATTTAGTCAAATAAACGTTCTGATTCATTTTACCCTTATTTGTTATTGACAGTGACTTGCTTTAAGCTTTTAGAGCTTGTGTTGTATCATTATAGAATGCTGAAGTAATTTTCTATTATGGATTATTTGAAAGACCGAGCTTCTGTTCAATACAAGTTGTATAAAAGTTCAAACAAAAATTGGAATGATTGTTTGCAAAGTTACACATCTTTTCTGGACTAGTTGCACATGTTTGAAATCTTAATCTAGCAATTAATGTTGGTGATTTTGTTAATTTTGTTTAGAAAGGAAGTTTGGAATTCATTCTTGTTAGCACTAATTCAAGAAATGTTTTGATGACTTTACAGATTGCAAACTATTTTCCTTCAATGGAGGATCTTGATTATCCTGCAAAGCTAGAGCATGCTGCTATAATAGGAGCTGAAAATGAGGTTATGACTCAACATTTGTTTTCAGTTGATGTTGATGTTTATTTTCTGCCACAGTTCATTTTGTATTTTTAGTTTTTCTTCTAAAATGAGGAAACGTGACATACTTTGACTATAACCATACATTAATGCATTGATATCAATATTTTAACATCCTAGTATGCCTAGTTTGTCTGCAGAGCTTTCTGCCATTTTCAGAATTGTTGTACATATCTGGCATATCATGAGATGTAACAGAAAGTTATGCTGGTAATTTGGTTGTCATGGTCATCTTTTCTGAACTTCTTGTTCTATGGTGATTTTGGCGTTGTATAGATTGCAACCAGAATCTGGGTATCAGATTGAGGAAGCGTACAGATTCCATGTCTTATTCTTTAGAGCTTACTAACTGAAAGAGCTGTTACAAGTTTAACAAGAACCATTTAATATCAAAAGGGTTTCAACAGTAAGTGATTGGCTTTCCTACCCGCCATAACGTTGGAGATTGTATGGTTTGCAGAACATGACAGATTTGAAAATAAATGACAAAAGGTTCATATTTGGAATTTTGTAATATTCAAGTACCATTTAGTCCCCCTTTTCAATTGTGAGACTATTTCCTCTAGATCTGCAACCCTATTGGGTCTTTTGCTTATTTGTCTTGCATTTTTTTTACCTCTTTGTCAAGACTCTTGGGTTTTTCTCTACAAGACCTAGATTGAGCTGGTCAAATCTTCTACAACCATTCACTACCTGAAAGTAGGTGTTCTAATTTTTCAAGGGGAGATTGATGAAGGTCTTAATGTATCCTTTGTAATGCTTGGAATTTCTAAACTACTTTAAACATAAAGTCAGCTCATTAACATCCATAATCCGGCATGAATATAAATTTGACATTACAAGAACTTATCGTTCATGTGAATATTTAAATAAAATCTTTAAACAACAACGTGATCCAACTACTTGCTGCATAAATCAAATACAAGGACAGTGTGAGATGACATACCTGAAACTTGCAAGGGAACTGACTTACAATCAATGCGAATATGAAACCGCTGAGCTCTAGCCATTCGCTCCCATCAACCGCAACCAATCGGGGAAAATGTGGGGGATGACTCTCTTCCCAGCCAACCCCTCAATCAATGCAATTAAGAGCCGTGTGCCCTCAGTCAATAAACCAAAGCCAAGCTCTGTTCCTCTTTGTTTGGGAGCCCAAGCTCCAAGAACTTCTCAAGACCTAGATTTTCTCCGAGCAAAAGATAATATCCTTTACCCTTTTCTCAACCACCATTATTGCACCGAGAGTAGCGAGGTGCTCGACAACCCAATATGGGAGAGATGTCACGTAACGTAACATAACAATATGTAATGATACCAAATATAAAAAGTAATTTAAAAAAATAATGTTGGCTCATAAAATAAAAAATTAAAACTAATAAAAAATAATTAAAAAAATCCATACTGGCTTATAAAATTAAAAAAATAAAACTAGTATAGATCCATCTCAAACCTAGATCTATCAAGTACCAAGAGGGATCAAATTTATTGAGGTGTAATTTTTTTTCTGAATATGTACAAAATTTAAGATAAAAAATTTTACCCCTAAAGAAATTGGATCCCTCTTGGTGCTTGATAGATACGGGCATAGTTTTAAAAATCGGGCTAACCGGTTTCGGAACCGGCCGGTTCACCGGTTCGGTACCAAACCGGTTCAAACCGACAGGTAAACCGGATTGGTGACCGGTTAGTTACCGAACCGGCCGGTTGGTAACCAAACCGGTTCAAACCGGCAGGTAAACTGGATTGGTGACCAGTTAGTTACCGAACCGGCCGGTTGGTAACCAAACCGGTTCAAACCGACAGGTAAACCGGATTGGTGACCGGTTAGTTACCGAACCGGCCGGTTGGTAACCAAACCGGTTCAAACCGGCAGGTAAACTGGATTGGTGACCAGTTAGTTACCGAACCGGACCGGTTTGGTAACCAAACCGGTCCGGTTCGGTAACTAACTGGTCTGACCAACCGATTTCGAACCTGACCGGGCCGGTTGGCAATTTATTGTTTTTTATTTTTTATTTTTTTGATTTTGTTTTAAAATTTAAGTTTTAACTTTGTTTTTTTATTTTTTTTTATATTTTATATTTTACTAACCTATCTACCTAACCTATCCCTAACCTAACTACCCAACCCAACTACAAATAACATCTACCGGTCCCCTTCAAAAGTTCATATTATTTCTTTTATATGGTATATACATGAGCAGATTACAGTACACTTTGTGCCATTTTGATATATTGACTCTTATATGGTATATACATGAGCAGATTTTGGTTATTTTGTCTTCAATGACTTGGAATCATGGATTATAATCTTGAAAATGTTGTTTTTCTTTAAAATTTAAATATTTGATGTATTTTTTAGCAAACCGATCCATTAAATTCAAATCGGCTGATTTATGACCGATTCATTACCGATTTCGAGTTGACCCTCGACCGATTCCGAGTCCGATTCCAATTTTTAAAACTATGGATACGGGTTTAAGATGGATCTATACTGGTATAGTTCCATGCATCTTTAGTTTGCTTTTCTTTAAACTTTTTTTTTTCCAATCTTAGAATTCTCTTACTTTATTTATTTATCGTTATTATATGTTGAATTTTAAACTTAGCAGTATAATTTTAACTTTTGCAGCGGAAAACTCAACATCCTTTCTTAAGAAGAATATTTCCAATAATAAGAGTACAACAACAACAATAGAAGAATCCTAGTTCACAAGGGTTTGACATTCACAGGGTACAAATCCTAATTGCAGTGCATCATAGAGCAGTCACAGAGATGATGTGAGTCTTCAGGAGAGAGAATGGGAAACCCAAGAAAGAGATAAAAAAGACAGTTAAGATCACTTCAATATGCTTCTTCTTTATTCTTTACTCGCCTAGTGAAAATTGCGCACTTGTGTAGCAGAGAGGAGTTGGATGATTGTGTGCTGAAATGAGGAGTTGGGGCTACTTATTTATACTCTTCAAATCACTTGAAATTCACTTGGGGCTGACTTGTCTTCTTTGTTGGGGCTGACTTGCTATTTGTCCACTTCAATGTTGAATTATTCTGTCCTCTTAGGAATGGTTGTCCATTGCGATGATGTTATACTTCTCCATCACATGCATGTCTATTCACCGCATGGAGCCCTAATGTAGATTTTACCCACGCTAAGAAGTCAATAAACAAGTCAAATACTTTAATATAGAATAGATCACTCCATTATGGGCGCAAGCAATGTGAGAGCATCCTTGGGGTCCATCTCCACACCATATGACTGGGAGAAGCACTACTTCTACGGTCTACCCGGGACATTCACCTCTAGAATGTGAATGTATCATTCATTACTAGCCAAATCTGCGTGGCTATTTGCGAGTGAATGTCTGCCCAATGTTGCACTTGGAGAAACATCAACATTATATTTATTATTTTTTATTCCTTTATTATTATCTATTATCACCTATTATTATCATTATTTTTTTTGCCGGGAAAAAATGTATTTTCTATTTAAAGGAGAATGAAAAACACATTCTTCATTGTGCAAAGGCACAGTATAACATATAAGGTAGTAACTGCCTCCATCACTTTACAATCATCAGATCTTTCGAAAAACAAAATTACAAAAATATAACCTTGTTTTATATAACAAAACGGACCACCCAACTACTAAGTAGTGAAAGATATATAAGAAGATATAGCTCTTATAGTGCTCAAATTAGGTAAAATATGTGAGAGATTAGAGGTAACCCATTGATAAACATTGTTACCAAACAGATATCCACATAATGTAAAGGAGAAAAACTAGAGCTTATCCTAGGTGTAAAAAGAGTGTGCGCCATTAGTCAGTTCCTTGATATATAGTGCTTTTGTAATCCCTTCCTTAGAAAGGTCATCTGCCAGCGTGTTTCTCTCTCTCTCTATTTAAGAGTGAGCACCATTAGTTAGTTCCTTGATATATAGTGCTTTTGTAATCCCTTCCTTAGAAAGGTCGTCTGCCAACATGTTTCTCTCTCTCTCTCTCTCTCTATATATATATGAGTAAAATTTACAGTTGTAAACTGCATTGAAATATCCTTCAATTCCTGAACTAAAAGCTGGAGAGTAACATCTTGGGAGAGAAGTTGATCAGTCATCCAATTGATAACCAGTTTAGAGTCGCCCAATACCTTAAATGAGAAAGATTTTTATTCCAATCCAAGTGCATAGTTGCCCGCAGAGCCAAAAGCTTAGCCTGATTGTTGGTGCTGTGAACTACACTAGAAGTAAGATGAAAAGAGTGCTATTCATCAACAAATAATGCACCCCCGATGCCACCTGTAGACTATTCACCATGGCATGCGCCATAAAAAAATCCCCACGCTTGTGCCTTATCGATCATTAACTCACCAATATACCATTCCTTACTGATGTTACCCTGTGACTTATAAAATTATGCGATAAAGATTATATTGACCGATACTCGAAAGGTTTGTGGTTGTCTTCCTTCAAATATGTTGGCATTACAGGCCAGTTAAATGCCCCAACAAACAAGAAAAGGAATGACCTGGAGCGCCTTTAAATCCTCGTAGTTAAACCAAATATGTAGACCATCCTCAAGTGTCTCACCTTGCCATATGTGCCTACACTTCAAACAAAGCCCCACGTCTTTCCACACCTGTAAGGAAAAAAGACATTTCATAAAAAGATGCGTGACACACTTACCATCATACTTGGAAAGTAAGCAAATACCCGGAGCTGACATGTTTTTTCTGGAGGTAATCCTAGGTGGGGATTTTATCCAGCATAGCAAGCCATAAAATCCCCCTATGTTACTTATAGTTATTTTTTAACTTCTCTACCCTTCCACTTAGTCACCCTTTGCTGAACTAGTATAAGAACCACTTATGTTGCAGGAAACGTGGGCCCCAACCCTGTTTCCAGCGTTTCCCCGTTTCGAAACTTGGGAACGCGTATCATACGGCATGGAAACGCGTTTTCGTACGGACGAAACATGTTTTCGAGATGGAAATGTGTTTCATCCATACGGAAACACGTTTCCGATATGGCTGCAGTCAATTAGGTCACGTTTCCAAAAAAAGTTGCCATGGAGCAAGTGTTTTTGGTGATATTAATGGTAATGTTGACATTCCTTATCTTTTATTTTCCATCCTTCTACTTAAATTTTTAACATTACCATCAATTGTTTCAGGATGTTTGAGAGTGGTTCCAACCTCATCGGACTTCATATGCAAAAAGTAGAATTTTAGATCCCATTCAAAATTCTATAGACTTAATGGTTTTGAAGATTTCAGGATTGCAAAGTTTCCACTAGATTCTATCATGTATGAGGATATGGAATTGGCATTTAATCAAGCAGATCAATCTATATATGTATCTTCATGTTGGTGGTGTTGATTGTTGAACTCCTCTGTCATGACATTAATAAAAATATACTCTTCACTCAAACAAAATCACTTATTAAGCATGGGAAGTTTTTTCTACCTTATTTTAATGATTTGATTAGGAAGTTTCATCAAAATTGTAGGGTGTCGAGCTGTTGACTATTGCCCTTGGAGGATCAAGTTTAAAATTTGGGTTAGAGACAAATGCTAGATCCTAGATGAGGGAGGCATAGGTTGTTATTGATCAATAGGATCTCAACATAGGCAATGATTTGTAGACATGTATGATTTATGATTTATATTTCACATTTATTTTTTAAAATAAAAAATGTTCTTGCTCATGTGTGTATATATATATATATATATATATATATATATATATACATATCGCGTTTCCCTGTTTCCAAAATTTTAGGGGTCACGTTTACCCCATTTAATGTTTCCCTGTTTCGTCCCTGTTTCCTTGTTTCGTGCAACTTAGAGAACCACCCAAGTCATTACAACAAGCATCAAAAGTCTGTCACAACTTTAGGGAAGCACGAGGGCAACTCTAGCTTTCTTCTTGACTTTTGGAACATGCTTTAATCATCTTCGACCTATTTGGGGCCCCAAAACCTGATCTCATTTACCCAAGCAGGCATCTAGTTCGCTACTCTAACTCATGCATGTCCCAAGCATCTTGAGTGGACATCCTATTTTCCTCAACTCCAATTAGGCACTCAACCCTAGGCATCAAAGTCCGTCTCCACATTGCCACTGGCAACAACTTTGACCATTCTTTTGGACTTCAACATCACAACTCCAATATCAAGCACTCTAGCCTTCTCAAGATCGTCCCTTGTCCCAAGTAAGAATTATACAAGGAAATAGGAACCATTGGCAAGTGTTTATTGAATGAGTGTGTTCCCAACCGATAAGGTGGTACATAAAGATATTCTCTTTCATAGTTATGGGATTCCATGAGATCATTGAATGAACTACCCCTTTCGACCCATTGGTGGATTTCCTGTCCATCACAACCTCGCAACATGCAACCACTGCATTAGTTATAATCATAAAATCATTATCTCATAGAAAAGAACCCTTTGTCACCAAAAAGACTCACGATCTGAAAGTTGAAAGGGAAGTGGTGGTTGTTCATCAGGTTCTTTCTTGGATTGGAAGCAGTCGATTTCTTGTCTAAGGGCTATGCTCTTTTTTATGACAGGAGAGCTCTCTTCATCATAGCAGTTTGATCATTGGTGGCCATAACATGCTTGGGTAGTTTCAAAGATCTCATGAATAGTTGTAGATTGTATGGTTGTTTTAGATTTAAAGTCGGGGCTTGCTCAAAGGGAGGATCTGTTTGTATTGGACTCTGGAGAGAGGCGACCTGCAAACCTAGGGAAGCTTCATGCTTTGTGATGTATTGTTGCAGAACACCCCTTTGACCTTTGATTTTAGCATGTATTGATTAGTTGCGGGACGATTTTGATGAAGGGCTGGCAGGTTGTAATATGTCTCCGACAATTTTCTCTATGTGACTCCATTGTGGCGTAGCATGTTGCAACAAATTGCATTCTGGATTTGATGGGGATGTGGTGGCATGACTTGGTTGCAAAATAGACCTGGTTGCAGCATAGTTGTTAGCATGGAAGAGTTGCGAAATGTTGCGAAAAGATTGTGACCATTTTGGAATGTTGCAGAAAGTTTGTGGAGCGGTTGTGGCCTGTTGTGGGACTTCAACTTGCAGCCTCAGTCATCCGAGTTAGCCAACGAAGAGGTTGCGAAAAAGTTAGAGTTGTTCGAGCCTGCAGAAAATGCTGAAACGCTTGAAAGTGAACCCCCCTTGATTATGCGTGAATGGCCTAGATTGATCGGGCATGTTTCCGACCTTAGATCATGATCATTTGTGTTTGCATACTTGTACGTGAGATAAAAATGGGAAGGCATGCACGAATGGCCCAAATTGATCAGGCATGTTGCGTAACTTAAATAACATCATTCGCATTGGCACACTTGCACGTGGGATAAAACGGGGGGGGCATGTGCGAATGACCCAGATTAATCTAGCATGTTGTTGATCTTAAATCACAGTCATTCGTGCTAGCACATTGGCACATGAGATAAAGGAGCGCCTATGTGAATGGTTGAGATGCATTAGGTAACTTTGCAACTTTTCATTGTGGTTGTTTACTCTAAGATATTAGCTTAGGATATAAGGGTGAGGCCTCTCACGCTGTTGGTTGAGATATGTTTATTTGCATCCACATTAGAACATCCTAGTCTTTTGCGCTATGGGCAGTGACCTACCTGTCGAGGATAAGAAGATGGAAGGTTCGTCGAGAAACATAAGATTCTACTAGAGATATTGTTGTGTCAAACAAACACTGGAGTTTTCTCGTCGATACGAGGGTCCTAATAAATGAACATCATGCCTCGTTAGCTTCATTGCCCAACCAAAAAATTCAATAACGCCAACTCATGAATGCCTCGTTATCACATCAAGCAAGACAACGCATTAAGTGTCTTTCACATGTGTTAGAATAGAGCACTAAGATTAGGGTTGATATACAAAGACTATAAATGGAAACTTTGAGGAAAAGATATGGGAGGAGGTTCATCAATACATCTGAATGGAGGCCCCAAATCTCTGAGATAAAGTTGCGCAGGGATCTACAACATTAGTTTCTCTCTATTCCTTTTCCTCCTTTTTTTCGTTTGCTTGAAACTCCCTTAGTTGGCGGGAGTGGCGTTTGGTCTGAGAAACCATGACCTAGGGGCATCTATTTCGTCAAAATCACCGGGGGATTACACTAGGTCTAGATTACATCGACCATCAACTTAGCTAGATTTTGGGGTCTCTCCTCCCAACTAGTTCCCCCCTTAGGGAAATTGAACCCGGGTCGCCTTATTGACAAGACCCACACCTTAACTGAATGAGCTAGTGGGGATTGGCAATCCCTTTTCCTCCTTCATTGTAATGAGATTAGAGGGATTTCTCTAATAGAGAAAGATATCAGGCTCAGGGTCGAGATCAATGGGTTCTCCTTGATGTAATTACTATTGATTAGAGAAAATGAGGTTGTTGTTGAATTAAAGCCAGGACCGAGGCGATTTTCCATTGGTGTTTGAGGAAATAGTGTCTTACATGTTCGGTGATGTTCTCTCTCTGTCTGAAACTCTTTATTTTGTTGCTTGAATATTATTGTACCCACATGTTTTTCTCTTCTTCTTTCAGAGAAATGAGCTATGATTAAGGCACTCCTATTGTTCTTTTTATATAATTTGTGTTGCTTTGAGGATATTTTTCTCCTCCACACTCAAAATAACGTCCAAAAGCCACCCTCCAACAGTTAGAACTTACTCTATGCACCACAGGTTTTAGTTGCAAATCTAGTTCTTCCTGGCATTAATTGCCATCTCAAACCCAAATGTACCTATGACCCTTCTGTAGATTTCTAGCTCTTTTTAAATCTCTTAACAGCCAGCTGCACTTGGCACCATCTTGTGGATACACCAAAAATCGATCCTTTACCTTTGCATCAAACTTGAAGCTATAGGAGTAAGAGAACACGGGGTTGAGGTGTAGCCTTGCAACATGAATGGGGCAATGGAGTGTATAGTTCCATCGCTCATCAATCACCCTTCATATCAATTGTTGTCTGTCATGCCTTTCATCCCCCTTCTCATAATAGACATGAATGGCCACTTTGGCCCAATCAATGGCTTCATGCAGGTAGCCCATTGTTTGCTTGTCTCCATCAACCAGGCGAAAAACCTTTACCAAAAGTTCATTGATGGTACACACCTCCTTCACCCCATCCCAAAAGCTCTCCTAGTATGACACTAGCTTGAATATGACAATGCCCTCATGTTTAGTTCTAATTGATAAAGCACATCATTCAATTGAAAGGAACATAGTCTGCAAGTTCCACATAGAAGTTAGGAGAGACTGAAGAGAGATGAAACTAGTGGCAAACTGTGTGATGGAAGAACACACCAACGCCTCGCCACCAGTGAACTATCTCATCAAGCTAAGCACAGTTGCATTATTGTATATAAATTTTGTGATGCTTCTTACTCAATCAATGGCATCCTCGATAAAATCATGTTTTCCCTTATCCTCTAAAATCAAAATCAATACAATGAGTGGCACAAGGAGTCAAAAACAATGTAGGATACTTGTCCATAAGCATCCTGCAAGCGACCACATAATTCACAGCATTGTCCTTTATGACTTGGACAACATTGTACGGACCTATCTCTTGGATGAACCCATCCAACAATTGACATAGTAATACCACATCTTTGATATGTGTGGATGCATCCATGGATTTTATAAACATTCCCCCTGGGACAATGAACTAAGAAATTGAGAAGGGTCTTTCCCTTCCCATTGGTCCAACTGTCTAACATCACAATGCATCTTGTGACCTCCCATGAATGTCGAAGCTTCTACAACCTACAAGTGCAATCAACCTTTTCATTATCAAGGATGGGCCCTCTCAACTCCTCATAAGTGGGGGGCTTATACTTCGGGCCTACAATATAAATAGTTGCAAAAATAGGAACATAGAATGCGTTCCTGACAAAGTTGAAAGGAATATCACTCCATAGAAGACATCGACCCACAAGTTTGTCTGCTTCTTGTTTCTCCTTCATCTTGACCATTGACCTTATAGAAGGTTGTCCACCAGGTGTGGATCTGTTATCACACAACTTGTAGTGTCTCCATAATTGGTATCCTATTCAAGACTGTAGAGGGGATGCACAACTAAAGAGGTGAATCCAAGTATCCCAACCCCCATATATGGATTGGTTATCACGTCGGTTAGGACATCTTTCTCTTTATGCCACTGATAAGCCAAGTGACAAAGGGGGAGACCTTGATCTAACCTAGAAGGAAAAACCTCAAGCTAACACACCAGATCAAACTATAATGATAGAGTACATAAGGTGGGTACCAGATGAAACCCTAGATCTGAGATGGATAAACACTCGTAAATATGTTTTGGACTACAAGGGTTTAGACAGTGGACAAGTTGCCCAAAATGTTTATGTTTGGTGATTGTATAATCATTATGTGGATCTAGGTAGCAAGCGCTAGTACAAACAATCATTGTCATTACTTTGGGGGGATTGATGATAAAGAGTGAGAATATACCCAGAGTGATGAATTGAAGAACAATTAAGGTATGCTAGCACCTGCTTATAATGGCCTGGAAATGGATTGGACAATATTTAAAAACATACGCCAAATAATGGATCATAAAACAAGAAGATTACCTGAAAACCCTAGGAGGGTGATTTGCCTAAGGATCAGCGCTTTAACCACAAGGTAGATGGAGTCCCTAATGATGACGTCTTGGAAAACCCACTTGGTTCTAAGGGAGGGTGAAGTAATCCAGAAAGGTTTCGCCAAAAATCCCAATAGAATGACCCAGGGAACTTTTAGAAGGTTTTAGTTAGGGTTTGTTGATGCCTAATTCACACTTTAAGACGCAGGAAAGTCACAACCTGCTATGTGTGTCCTTGGGGGCAAGTGAGAGCTAGGGACCACTGTCACCACAGTCCACAACTCCTCTGTTTAGGCAAGATCCCAACAGAGCCAAGGGTGGTAGTCCCTATGGAAAAACTAAGTTCCAGGTTTATTAATTAATTGCAAATTAATTAAAGGGATCTCTTAATAAGAATGAGGCTAAGACTCTATATTTTCTAAGGAATGACAAGCGGCATGCAAATGCAAAGATTCCTTTAAATAACAAGCAAACCTTTAGATACATAAAGACCATTGCCTATTACAAATGGAGTCTAAAGATAGATTACAACTTAATAAACTTACAAATGAATTTGAGAATTTAATTAAATTACAGCTTAGGTGTTTAACAATGAGATGAATAAACAGACCAATGGTACAATTATAAACAATAATGAATCAAGATATTTAAGCAATGTACAGTTGATCTAAACTTATCAGTATAAACAAAAGATAGCAGAAGAAAATGCTTTAATGTGAAACTTATTGAACCAACAGGAAATAAAGGCAAGAAAGACTTTAAGTTTGATTTACTTGAAGCACTTTAAACAAATGTTAAACATTCACCACATGAGCATTTACAGAACATAAAGTAAATGAAACTGAAAGTGAAGTGTTGGAGTGCTTGCGGTAAAATAAAAATGAAAGTGCTTGTAGTAAAACCTTGAACAGCAAGGCAAAGATAAATAGTAGTGACCTGTGTTTGTAGGACGTTTTGCAATGCTTCTTGGTTTATTTTAGTTAATTTTATTAATGTTGTTCTTCTTGGATTAAGTTTTAGATCCGGTGGTGTGACTACCCCGATCTAGTTCTTCTCAAACCGAAGAGGGATTGCTGTTGCGCTCAACAGGTGGGAGCAAAGCCCACCCCTAGCTCACAGGTCAAACCCCAATGGCCCGGTGCTCACAAGGAGGACGTCGATGCGCCTAGAGACCCCCTCGGTCTACTACCCCTTGCAGCTTCCGAGTCACTGTTTTTAATCGATTTAAAAATCTCTAGATGGATGCCTATTAAGCTAGGAGTTCCCTTTCCCCTGGTCGTATCTCGGAGTACCCCGGAGGGTGATAACCGAGTAGAGGAGCAGGAAATAAAGAAGCTTTGTTGGTTAATTCTATGGGTTAATTTTAAGTCTTGGGTGATTAAGATGCAATGTAGGTTTTAAGTTATCAACAAGATCACCAAGCGATGTCCCTTATGGGAGGTGTTGGTATTCGATCTTGGACTGAAAATAAAGTGTGTTGAAGATTGTAGCAGGAAAAATAAAAAATGTTGCTTTAATTACCTAAGCCCTCACTTCTCCTGCTTTTCATATCCAGCTTGAAGTCCCTAAAGGGAGATGACAAGTGGATAGAGGATACACAGGATGGGTGAGTTGTATGATTACTTCTTTTAACAGAAAAATAAAAAGAACTGAACTTGAAAGAAGCTGTAACTAACTAGAACAATGCTTAACCGCACAGCAATCTCTGTGACAGAGATGGTAGTCTGTCACAGAGATAGGTGGGTGGAAAGGAAACTGATTAAGCTAACCTCACAACAATCTCTGTTACAGAGATGGTGGTCTGTAACAGAGATAGGTGGGTGAATGAATAAAACAGTAAACTGAAATAAACAGTAAACTAACCTCACTTCAATCTTTGTGACAGAGATGGTAGTCTGTCACAAAGATAGGTGGGTAAAAGGAAATAGAACTGTTGGTCTACTTTACTTCCTAATCTATTTACAGAATACAAATGCTTTACAAAACTTTAGAATACCCCAAGAGAACTTCTCATTTGGGGTTTACAATATCAGAAAAAGAAAGGAAAGAGTTGAGGGTTTGAACCCCCTTTGAACCGGTTGAGGGTTGAGGTATTTCTGTGTCCTTTTGGGCAGCAACTCTCCTTTAGATGTGCACCATCTGTAAAAAACCAGCGAGCTATTCTTCGCTGCAAATCACATGAAATACTAAAAATTTTGCTGTTACAATATTAGTACAAAATTTACAATTTTTTACATAAAAAAAATCTGAGTGACAGACAAATATCTATAATAGCATGGAGCGCTTCGCGTTCTGTCCTCGGTCCTTTGAGGTCAGACGTGGGATACCACGATTAAGCTCAAAGTGTTATGATAAATATTTGCTGAAACTAATACAATTACAAATTTACACAGGAAATTTCTGAATGTAATAAGTGACAGAAATATAAAGTTTAGAGGGCTGAAAACTGAGTTTTCAGCCACCTAAATGGTGTTAAATAGCATAACTTAAAGCCTAAACTAATATACTATGGGTTAGGGCCTTAAAACCAAGGTTTTTATCACTATACAGTGATAAAAACTGAGTTTTAAAACCCTTTTTTCCAAAAGTGCGAGAATGAAATCTGAGTTTTTTAAAACCAATGGAGAAGGCTCCTTTGCTCTGGATCCCTGCAAATAAACCTATAATAGCTGCACAATGTAAGCCAAGAGGTGAGCACAAAAATAGATCCTACAAAATACTTTGCAGGATCCTATCAAGCTACTCACAAATGAAAGCAGAAAAACTTCTACTTGCAAATCTCTCCAGGATCCTATCAAGCTACTCACAAATGAAAGCAGAAAAACTTCTACTTGCAAATCTCTCCACAAAATACTTTGTGGAGAGCTATCTAAGCTAATACAAATGCAACTAAAACAAATACAAAGCAGGTTACCTTACAAAGAAAATGGAATGTAGACAAGACACCAAAGCTTCCTCCAAAGATTGCTTGTATTATGGCCCAACTAGGGCAAGAACATTACAATGGCAAGAAGAAAATGAGAGAAGAGTGAGTAGATATTCCAGCAGCATAACAATAGCATGAGAGAGCCTCTGAAATGAGGGAGTGAGGCCCCTATTTTATAGTTGAGGAAGACCCCCAACCCCTTGAAGATCAATGGCTGAGATTAGATCTAGATCTAGGTTAAATCTCCACCACTAGATCTAGGTTTTTGACTTTGCATTCCTCTCAATCAATCTCAACCCTTAGATTAATTCTTGATCAATGGCTTAGAAGCTTGATCCATGTCAAACCAATATACACCCTTAGATCTAGGTATTTGACTAAGATCCTCCTCTCAATCAATGGCTTGGATGAGCTTTTGGGTAAAAACGTGGGCCCAACTAGGCGCCCCCTCCAAATGTAGCTTTGACCCCTCTAAATATGGCGCCTCCTTTTAAAGTGGCGGCTCTACTAAATGGCTAGCGCCCTCTCTTTAAGTGCTAGCGCCCTCATTTTATTGTAGATGTCCTCCATATATAGCGCTCTCCTCCATATTTGGTAGCGCTCCTCTATATATGTGGAGACCTTCATTATAATGGCGCCCTTCTATTTAACTTGACGCCCTACTAAATGTAGTGACGCCCCTCCATTATAGTAGCGCCTCACCAAGTTTAGAGTGGTCCCCTTTAATGTGGTAGCGCCCTCATTTAAGTGGAGGTTTTAACTTGGACGCCCCCCTCTAGATCTAGCTTTAGCATGCTCTAACTTTGGCTTTGACCAAAGCCTTTTCTCAAAAATGATACTTAACCCTTAGACTTAGGATAAATATTATTTCACTTTAGATTTAATTTTTTCAATTAAATTTTTAAAATTTCCCAATTTTTTAACTTAGGAAAAATTAAAAATAACTTGAAAAATTAATATCTAGGCCATGGGGGGGTGGAAAAATTTGGAATAAATTTTTCCTAGGCTTAACAACCCCCAAACAAAATTACCATGGCATTATTTGATTTTTTCCTTCAAAATCAAATAATGTAATTTTTGACTTAGGAAAATTAAAAATTTCCCTAGGGGAGATAGACCTTGCTTAGACAAAAATGGTCTATCTCTTCAACCACTCATCAGAATGACATCGAAGCAGTGGCTTAGGGGGTTTCATAGCAATTAACTTTGCATTCATAGCCCTTATTACAAAATGCCATGCTTGAGCGATTACATTATTACATCACGACTGAGTTAATTAATCACCAAGGGGTGAAATTAATTAACTAGAAAAATGATTAAAAATACAACAACACAACGAAACTCCGCAAGACTCTAGACAAGTGCCTAGCATGGTCATGAATTACACTTTGAAGCCTTAGCCACCTCATGGAATTGACTGGTAGAACGCCCGTCACCACTTTGGAGGATTTTGAGTGAAAACCAAACCGATTAAACTTGTTTGTTCAACAAGGTCAATTGGAAAGGGAAAAACACTCGATGAGGGGACTTCCCTAACAACCCGTTCCATGGTGTGGCATCCATATCATATGACCCATACCAGTACATTAAATTACATTAATTTTCCCACGCAGGGGAGCGGACATTTCGTTTTACATAGGGGCAATAGCCCTGCAGAAGTGAAAAATCCTCAGGTTTTTCTAAGGTACAATTATGTACATCCTCATGTACATGGAGTTGCCACCTAGTCGAAATAGGTGGGCAACAGGGTTTTAATTATTTGTCGGGTGGATTGGAAATTAAAACTAAAGAAATATTAACAGAAATACTTGGATATCTTGCAGATTGCAAATGCAATGACACGTTACCCTGGTGTAACGCAATTCCAAGCAATTTTGATGAATTTTCAAGACAAATCGATTTTCCCAGGTTGAGCTAGTGCGCCTCTCTTCCTGCAAGAGGAACCTATGTCAAGTTAGATTTGATCCACATAAAAAGAAACTACGAATGCAAGATGAGTCAAGAAGCATAACCAATGATCAAAGACACATTAGAAAAACCCCTTGATTGACAACGTCTTTAGATGGAGAGAGCTGGATCTCTCATAAAAATGCCCCAAGAGAGGACACCCTCCTGCAAACAACATGACCCTCACAAAATATACTTGGAACAAGCATAAATTAACTGGACCATACCTGGAAACAATTTTGCAATCAAGCAATAGAACAATCTATGACAAAGAAGACACTAGATTTCTTTGAAAATATTCTCTTTATTCGAATAGTCAAGAACCAAACTTCCCGATGGGATACAATGAGGGGGGTCTCTTCTTTATATAGTTTTTGAGAGACACAAACCCTATCTTCCTTTTTCATCCAACGGTTGAGATTAAAACATCATCAACAATGGAGATTACATCTTTTATTTTTACTTGGATCAATACAATTGAGAGGGGCAAATTATCTCATAAAACCCAATTTTACAACATGATAAATCATTATTTTTTGCAAGTTTAACACTTAGGGGACATGGGGGGGGGTCATTAGGGGGTCCCCCCATACCTATTTCTAAAGATACAACTTGATTTACACACTTTTATTTTGACCATTTTCATCAATTTCACCCTATCGGGGATGTCCTCCCTAAGAGAGCCAAAATAATTATCCGAAGAATGAAAATGGATGAAACTGTTGCCAAATGATCCGAAGAGCCAAATTACATCATCAATAATAATTTCCTTGCCATTTTCTTGACCACACAAACCAAATCGTTTTCTTCAGCAATTTCCATAGTTCATTTTTTTGTGGTACAACCTCTGAAAATAATAAAATCCATTATAACTTTCTTCCAGCTGAGAAATGGGGCAAACTAACTAACTACATAGAAGTGTTCAGAGATATGGTAGAATGGTACTGGTGACTACTCATATTCTCTGATCCACTGAAATGCCAAAAATATCATCATCTCACAATAAAAATAATGGCTAGAGTCAATAAAAAATAATAATAAACTCTGGAAATCAATAACTGTGACCATCCAATGAAGACTGAGACTTCAGTAATTGTCTTGGGCATGTTGGAGCAAATATAACCACTGTTGATTTTTGTAGTCACTGCATTGGGAAATGTGGTTGACTTGGTCAAATGGGTTGACCAAGTCAAAATACCCAAACTGAAGGTGAGATATTGAACTGTGTTGAACCTGCATGCATCCAAAGTAAGCGCTGCTCCAAGATGTATATTAAAACCTTACTTAAATCATGCTAATCAGAATCATGGTGACAATAATAATAATAATAATAATAATCAGTAAAATATACCTGTGTCGTAGAACAATCTTTGAATCGTTTGGAAGTCCCTTGTATATGCCACACTTACAAAGTTTAATCAATTTGCTAACGCTGTGTGAAGATGGAAAACAAGGCTAAGGTAAAAGGGAAATGATTTCTAGTTGACTTTGACCATATGATCTCTTCGAATGATGACAAGTACACACAACCATAGTGACATATGCATGACAGATAAACAATAGGGAATGGTGGTGTCTCACAAGTGGATGAGTTGATCTGAAAAGAGTCCATTCAACTTTAACAACATGTTTGCAACTCACATCCAAGCTAACAATCAACCTTAGTGGGGAGCTTTTCTAGGACCCTTGCATTGAGTACACAATAAACTGTGGTGAAGAGATCCTAGAGGACACTTAGAATTAGTTGTCTCTTACTCCATCTCACATTAAAACCCATAGGCTTCGTGAAGAATTAATCATTACATTTCATTAAGATGGCCAACAGTGTTTAGATTTTGCATTTATTTATCCACTGCTTTATTTGGGCCTTTCATAATTTCATTTCATAGCCCTTTTTGAGTTGTGTCTAAAGACACAGTTTGCAACTTTATTTGAGGGCTTGCATTTCTTAGTATATAACATATAACACATAATGCATGTAATGATGCTAGACATATTGCTTCAAGTTTTAGCTAAAACTCTTTGGGCAACTAGGGGGGATATCCACAGTCAGGACCAAACATTGGGGCAACTGACCAGAGAGGTCAAGGATTCAAAACTCAACTTGTCTAAGTTCAGGAACCAACACCAGCGGGTTCTCTTGGCCCAAAAAGATCAAGGCTTCGGCAAATATTGTTGCACAACTCAGAGCCGGGACATAAAACAACATGGGATCCATCATGCATAGGGGTCAAAGTGGGGAAGATGATCTTCAATCTCATAGGTCTCAATCAATCATAAGTCATGGGAAAAAATCAATCATGGATTAAACTGGATGGGTGAGGATAAGTGATACATGGAACCAACATAGCACTAAAGTTTAAAAGTTGTGTAAAGCATGGCATAAGCAATGATCTTCAACATCAGATTCTCTAATCATTCTCAACACAAGTCAATCATCAGTGGAATAGATAATATAAACATAGGTCACCATAATCATCATAACATAATAAGTTCAAGGTGCTAGTATATGTGAAACAACAAAAACCTACAAAGAAGCAATATACCTGATCTCACCATTTGCATGTCTCTATCTGATGTGTCAGCCTGCTAACTGTGTACCATCTCTGCTGCTCTGCTCGAATGAACTATGTCATCACCAAAGTCATCTCAATGGACAAGGAGATCTCAGTCATGGAAAGGAAATACTCTGCATCTGCTACTGAATGAAGGCTCTGAATGGCTCATGTTGTATCCCATCAATATCTTTGTCTTAGAGAATAAAGAGAAAGTCAATATGTTGCATCATAGTAGCCCAACTACAATATATGTGATAACAGGATCTCAGGACAAAGAAAAGTGATGTAATTGAAGGCATTATGGAAGGTGAGGAGAAGGTCTCTCTCCCCTCTCCCCCTAAAGTGTGTCTGAAAGCTTCCCTTTGATCTTTCTTCTTCCCAATACTTTCAATTGAGAGTTTGTCCTTAGAAATGATTTCTGGAGTTGAGTTTTTACAAATATCCACCTCATGCCTTGTAATTTGTGCAAGTTGGTATTTGAGCCTAATTATTCCCCTTGGTATTTCCTTCCTACACGAATTGCATTTAAGCTTCTGCCTATAATGAGGCTCACCAGGATCACCATACTCCTAGAATGGATCCAAAGCCTTTCGCTTGTTTGTATGTAAACTTGAAAAGAAATGAAGTTTGAACCTATAACAAGTCGGAAAAACTTTTGTTAGCATTCATCATTGCTGCAAATTAAACAAACATTGACAAATCAATGAGATTTCATCCATTAAAATTTGGTTTTGAAGAGGGAAAACTTATGGGCATTTTTGTATGGAAAGGAATACACCTAGGGCGAGAAAAAAAATGTTTTGAAAAACATACATGACTGCTGCAAATTAAAAAAAAAGTGGAAATTCCATGGTAAATGATCTATTAAAATTTGTTTTTGAAGAGGAAAACTCATTGACAATGTAAAACTACGAATTTTTGCCTTGGAACAATTAGAAATGATAGGTAGATTCATGTACATACCTTGAAATATGGTTGACTGTTGTTGTTGATTGGATTCCAAATTTCAACCCTCACTTTACAAAATCAATCTTTGATGGCAAATGAAATGAGGTGTTTTCCTCTCCTTGGACAAATGCAAAATGATGGTCTCCTCCTTGGCTTCTCTCTTCCACACTTCAATTTGCAAATGACTAAAAAGAGGGGAAACAATTGGTTTATGACTCAATCCACAAACCGAGCGATATTTTCCCCTTTGACTCGCGATATTTTCAAAAAAAATCGTGAAAAAATCGCTAGAATATCGACACTATGTCGATGAATATATCGGTCCGATATATTGCCAATATATCGTCTAGGAGTTGACATCGTGATATATCATGATGTGGTCGATATATTGGCGATTTTTGTAACAGAGCATTGAACACTACAAGAATTGATATATTTTTATTGTTTCTTAACACCAAAGTGAAATTATATTTATCATCTTGGCATAATTTGTTTTTTATATGTTAAGAGTACGCAAATATATATAAATGGTATTATAGCATGTTGTGATCTATTTATATACATAAGTATTTATATTCATGTTTATATGCATTATGTTTCCTTAGTTCAATAGTTATCTTGAAAACCATAGGTCACACCCTAAGTTGCACAAAACGTGGAAACGTGTACAAGTTTGGAAACAGGAACGGTTGAAAATGTGACCCCTCCAAAATGGGTACGTTAGGGGAAATGAGGTATATATATTTATATATATAGTTTTTTTAATAACACATTATCTTACATTAAATTAAGAATGCTATGTTAATTTGTAGGTAGGTTTATAAATGATTTAGAGGTTAATTTGTTTTCATTTACCATAATCTAGGGTTTTTTAGACTTCCCATGGGCTGCAAGTCACTCATGTGCCCTTGGAGGTTTCCCATAAGTTTTCAAGTTTCCCTGAGTTTCCGGTACCAGTATGTGGGCATTTTAGGAGTTTTGTGCAACATAGGTCATGCCCATTATTTTTTTTATGTTTTACTTTTATACTATTATAACCATAATGTTGAAATTCGAGGGTTAGCAGTGTTTTAATACAAGTAATAAACTGAAATGCATGACATATAAATTCAGATTCAGAATAGTGTCGCTAATAAAATTTAAACTGTAATAAAACAAAAACGCAATTTTCATCTCTTTCAACTTAACTCTCCATTAGTCACTGCGTTAACGTTGGTCCTCGAGAATCATCAAATGCCATATAAATAAAATAAAGTACAATAAATATCAGCAGTAAAGAATCATGACCAATATTCGAATCAACCTTATACTCAGATACCTTAGGTTGATCTTGTCACCGAAGGAACAAGTCAACTAGCAAACAATTTACGTACCTTGAGAGATAAGATAATTTTATTAATGTCCACTAATGATCACAAAGTAGGTCAACGGGACTGTCGGTTATAATGATATTTTGTGCATGTGGGAGGATCAAACGATCTTCCTTGAAGGAAATACAATATAAGCAGAGAGAACCAAAGAGGGTTAAAGCAAAAGCATAATGACCCAGACTTCTCAGTCAACTAGCACAGTCATACTCAGTACAATCATGCTGACTAGGGACACACAATCATACCGAGTATGAAACACATGGTCATATTGAGGAACTCACAGTCCACGTTGGAAGAGAGACTAAAGGTCATGCTGGAAGACCCATAGTTCACATAGAAGAGATAATCATGGTCAAGATGGAAAACAAACCATAGTCCATGCTGAATGATAAACTCATGGACACACTGATAGAAAACTCACAGTTCAAGCTGAAGGGTAAACCCGTGAACACGCTGAAGGATAGATCTATGGACATGCTAGAAACCAAATCACGGTCCATGCTGGAAATAAACCCGTGAACACGCAGAAGGATAGATCTGTGGACACGCTAGAAACCAACTCACAGTCCACGCTGGAAATAAACCCGTGAACACGCAGAAGGATAGATTTGTGGACACGCTAGAAACCAACTCATGGTCCACGTTGGAAATAAACCCGTGAACACGCAGAAGGATAGATATGTGGACATGTAGTCACATTCATGGTGTCAGAGTTCATAGCAGAGAGACCAAGGGGAAAGGGGCCACAGATGGAGACCATGCGGAGTAACCACGAGATAGGGAAATAGATGGGTTGGGTAGAGACCACGATTCAGTCACGCGCCGAGGTAAACCAATAGCATGCTGAGAGTAGAGTTGTCATGCGGGACAAAGATAGAGCCATGCAGAGAGCCACAGTCTAGGCCTAGTCATGCGGATTGGAGAGAGGTCGGTCATGGTGGAGGAGAAAGACATAGGCAAAGACCATGCGTAAAATCCCATGGGAGAGAGACAAATCTTGCGGGATGCAGGAAGACCACGCAGAAGCTCCACGAGATAGGGCCATGGATGAACTACAGTGGAAAGACCATGTGGAAGATCCATGAGATGGGGCAACGGATAAATTGCAGTGGAAGGAGAAATCATAGAATAGGATCAACGCACAGATCAGTTACGCAGAGTAGCAATAGTCCCAGTAGAGAATCCACAAGAATTGAGTCCCGTGCATTTTACGTTCATAATAAGTCTTAATTTATAATCAAAGGTCTCAATAAAATGGTCTAACGAAAAATCAAGACAAAGGTCCAAAAGTCTAATAAGGGTGGTCCAAAGATTTATTAAAATAACTTAGGATAAGATAAAGTGGTCCAAGAATAGAAAGTCCATGAGATAAGACTAAATGGTCCAAAGGTTTAATTAATAAGACCATAAAATAATCATTTAATGATTTTATAATAAAGTCATAAAGTGAAGGGTCCAACCAAAAGACTTAGGATAAAACCCATAAGGTAAAGGGTGTACACACAACAAGAGTACTAGGACCAAGTAAATAAAGGACTAGGAGTCAACACAGGGGGCCACAATAAAACAACTCGCAAACCCACAATATCGGGGTGAATCACAAAAGGTGGACAAACAAAACCAGCAAGCTTTTATCTCTCTCAAGGTACATTGTTTTATTTATTTTTGTCATCACTGTATAAGGGAAAGATCCAAACGGATGGTACGATCCTTTTGTCCTTAACACTGCTCCTAAGGGTTAGGTGCTAGTGACATCATCAAGGGGTGGCCAGTCCCTTTAGAAGCAACCTAGCAATAACCGTTTAGGAGAGGGGACATCACACATCATTATCTTCTATTCTTAAAGAATGGCTTTCAGCCCTAGGTTGAGTTTTAGTCTCACATTGAATCATGTTGATCAACCCCTGTACCCTGAGCCGGTCCTCCATTCTCTCGAAGAATGGTTCTCAGCACTAAGCTGAGCTTCAGTTTCACACTGAAAGTTGATCAACAACCTGCAGGTCTTACTTGAACATCGTGTCCCATGTCTCAGACCAAAATATGTCTCTGCCTCTATCTGCAGGATCTACTTGGACATCGCGTCCCTGGTCCTAGACCAAAATACGCTAGAGGCATATAGAGGCCCTAGCCACATGCTAGGGGCTTTGCCATGGCATCAACCTGCTTGGTCCCAGACCAAAATCCCCAGGCGACTACTGGGGGCCCTAGGGTACCTTCTAGGGTCTTAGTCTGCCCTAGTTAACTAACTAGGGTATCATCCTCCCTGAGAATGTGTCTTGCAGCTGCACTAACTTTAACACATAAAAGTCAGGTTTAACTATGCTTAAGTCAATATAAAATGGCTAAATGCTTGAACACATCAATAAAGACTTATTGCAATAAGCAACTGCAATTATGAGAATCTACTTGCAAGATGAATGAAAATTAAATCTGTTTAAGAGCATGCAAGTTAGAGTGCCATGTGAACTTATAAGGGTGCCAAAATCTTCTTAATAGTGGTGAAAATAACTAGAGAATTTCTCTTAAGAACATGTATTAAATAACGAGAGGAACACTAGAAATTCTGGAATATTTGTGAGAATATTGCAGAATTTAATGTACATTCAAGAATTACAAATTCTTAAATGAACCCAAGAAATGAGATAACAAGTAAAATTACTTAGGCTAGTGAATAGATCTACAATGTAAGCTTAAACTATGCTTTAGTATTGTTGGAAATTGCGGGATTTTAATTTCCAACTCAAAAAATGAAAAAATTAACCACCCTTGAAACTAAATTATGAGCTGCAAAATTTGTTTTATAACTGAAGAATGCAACTTGAAGAATGAGCAAACAATTTGAGAGAGCCGTTGCAAAAGCAAGACGAGGACCTCGCACAAGAGATAAAGAAGAAAGAGGTACAGAAATTTGCCTTATCCTATATCCAGGGGACGATAGACATGCTGGTTAAAATTCTAAAAAAGGTAAATATGGCTGCAGCTTTCTTCCCCCAAATACCATTGGCAGAATTTTTGACTCAAGAAAGGAACCATCAAAACTTAGCTTATACAAAGGGGTGTACTCTACTCCATGTTCATGCGATAAACTGTACATTGGCGAGACAGGGAGATCCATGAATGTAAGGTTGAAAGAGCATTGCGCTGATCTCAGACATGATAGAATTAAAAAATCAGCCCTAGCAGAATAAGTACATAACACCAGTCATCAAATATGCCTGGAGAATGCCAAAACCATTGTGAAGGAAGGTATTTACACTAAAAGAAAAATAAGAGAAACTTTGTAGATCGAACTACATCCTAATAATATTAACAGTGATGATGTTGCTAAACTAAGTGAAGCTTGGAAACCTTTAATTTACAATCCACAAAACTTGCACAAGAGTGCTAAAATCCAGTGTTAATAATATTTCTCTCTGCAACTTAATAAGTTGGTCGGCTTGTTCCTATGCAGAGAAAATGGTATTAACGCTTGGGTGTGAGGTGCTTCATTGACAAGTCATTTTCACTCATGAGGATGATCCTAGAGCAAGATTGAAACTGTTGAGGAAAAAAACCCTAACACAGATTCCAGCAATATAAAAACACTAAGAATAATCTAAATGCCTATCTTTTAGCCTAAGTCAGTAAGGTGACTTTATTATGAAGGTAAGCCTTATATTCTAATAGTGATTTCCTGGGCCAGTTGTTCAATCTAAGGGAGCAGGATATAAATCAAGAGGTGGAGCAACTTGGGACACTGTTTGGTTATGCAGAATTTGCTGTGCTTTGAAGCATCAACAGATGCAAGCAACAGTTTTGGATTGCGACAGCCAAAACAAATTACCTGTGATACGGAATTCAGTCTTTCATTCAAAGGAACAGCACATATAGGTTCATCATTATTATTTCAGTGAACAGTTATAGAAAAAGGAAATAAAATTGATTTTTTGTAGGTCACAAGTTCAAGTAGCAAACCAAGGCATTCAACAAAGAGAAGTTCGAGAAGTTTAGAGATCTATTGGGAGTTATGGAAAGAAAAATAAAGATTTATGGAGGGAGTGCTAGACATCGTAATGTTTATGTTCTAAATTCATCTATTAGCTCCTAAATTATTAGGTTATAAAGCTAAGTTATAACATCTTGTTATAATGCTGAGTTTTTGGAGTTAAGTTAGAAGATAGGCTTAGTAAAGTCTTAGGGCATGTCAATGCTCATTAGGACAATATTATAACAAGTTGTTTATTGTTTAATCAAGTGAGCCGCTCCTCACAGGAATAATGGAATGCTCCTCACGTGTTTGTCATTTGTAAATGGATTTATACTGCATTCAGGCATTGCATTATTTGATTGAATGCATAGAAGATCTCATTATTCTTATGCATATTTTGTCCATATTCTTAACAAATATTTAATTTTTTTGTTATTTTTTGATTTTTTTAACTGCAAGCATTTTGAAAAATTTCCAGGTGAATGTATTCAAATTCAAGAATCTTATAAATGCATTAATAGGAAAAATCTGTGTCAATGATATCTATAAGTGCAGCAATATTTTTCTAGATTGCTACATACATTATTCATGATAGATTTTATAATGCAGGCTGCTGATAACTCAGATACTGTTGAAACTTTCTATCCTCCATTGGAGAAGACTTTATCTTGTCTTACAAAACTTTATCGATGTCTAGAACCTGTGATATTTACGGGTCTCGCTCAGGTTTGTGATATCTTTTGCTCGAATTGATGATATGTCATTGAGATAAAAGTTTTGGATCATGGTACAGTCTAAACTTATTGTTTTGTTGATATGTTCCAGGATTCAGTCGGAGTATGCTCAACCTCAATCCAGGTGGGAGAGCATGTTTGCCTTGGGGTTTTGAAATGTTACTGGATCTGCATAAAAATAGATCTGTCGAGTTTCTAAAGTTAACTTCAATGTGAAGTGCACGTTTGCCCAATCTGCTTAACTTGCATTTGTGGATGCTTATGTGAATGAAGAATATTGTTTGCAGATGGAAAACATTGAGCTTTGCATTATAGATAGCTAATTCACAATGGGGAAATTTGATAGTATTCCATATTGTGTTTTTTCTTAGAATAAATTATTTTAATAATGCTTTCTAACATTCTTGTAAGAATTCTTTAGAACTATTCATGAACAGTATAACAATAGCATATATTCAAATAGCAACTAGTGATGTAGCACAGAAGTACTATATTGAAATGAACACAGTTTCATCATGCAACTAATTCATTCTTACTTGTCTCTTTTCATTGGTATAACATAGTGTTTTTGATTCTCTATTTTGATGTATTGTTTTATTATAGCGTGCAAGCAAGTTAATTGCAAAAAAGGCCTCACCAATGGATGGACAACTTTTTCTCATAAAACATCTGCTCATACTACGAGAACAGGCTTGTATATTTGCCTTTAAGTTTCTGTTTCTGCTCTAGCATTTTTTTCTTATACAATGTGGATAGTTCACTATAAGATATATGAGGTTGGGCTTTACACACATTTTGTTGAATAAATCCACTAACTATATTCATGGATCTTGGCGATTACAGATAGCACCGTTTGATATTGAATTTGCAGTAACACACAAGGAGCTTGATTTCTCTCATTTACTGGTGAGGGTTTTAACTTATCACATGTTTAACTATTTACATGACCCTTCCTGGCAGTTTTAAGCTGCAACCTTTTATAAATGGGATTCTCAGTGGGTCAATCATTAGGGTGATCTAGCCCTTGAATCCCTTGTTCTGTTGTGTGCTGCTTAAATTTATTACTCAATGCAATGTAGAATCGCAGTAAGGTTATCACAGTGATACTAATGCAATATAGGATAGGATGGAATATGATTTCGAAAACCTAACTGAGGGACATGCCCTAACTAAAGGGACATGACCATCGTGAGTAGTCAATGCGTATAAGTATACCATCACATGGTATTATATCATCAATTTACCATCAATCACTTAATATTTTATAGAATGTCGGAAGTACTCTGTCCATCATTAATAAACTGGGACTGTTTATTTCATTTGGTATTAGAGCCACGTTCTGATCTGGCTTTTAGCCCCACCAATTTTTCAGAGATTCTTTGAATTACCGGGTCTTTGATCACAATTGGCCCTTTGGCCATTCAGATATTCTGTTAAAGAAATAAATAATTTTGCTGCAAGTTTGAAGAAACCGGAAATTTAGAAAAAGGTATTACAAGTAACAAAAGAGAATTGGCAAGAAGAATTTCAATACTAGATTTAGCTGCATTCATTCCACAGTAATCAGACCTTATTGAATGGTGGAGTCACATTAAAGAGAGAACCTTAAAAAGAAATAAATCATTGGGCTTGTACTATTTGTCATTATTCTGTTCAATTTATCTCTCAATCATTGGTTACTCAAACAGTGCCGTCATAGCAAAACAATAGTGCATCTGCAAACAGGCATTCCAGAAAACCACATGTCAATGACTCAATACTAATTGCAGACCACTGCCAGTAACATCAGAAACAGATGCTTTGAAGATTTAGTGCAGACGAAGTTGTGAGCAGCTACTAACCCATATATCATGTCGTTTAATATTGGATTTGTGTGGAGTTAGGGATGCAAATTCATATGATTGTTCCAGAAACGATACAAATACTAATTGAAGAAGATTGTCAGAAAATAGTCACCGTAAGTTGAGTGCCAGTCAAACAAATACTTGTCATCAAAAGAAGCAACTGCAGTTGCCACAAATATCTAGGGTCGAAACTCTCTGAACTGAAGTTGCAGTCACTGAAGCCAGCTGTATAAAGTTATCAAATAATGACCATCGAAAATCATAAAGAAAACATAAGCTTCCATCTGAACACCATGATTGTCAATCGTGACGGTTGAAGCAGTAACAAAGTCGATCACCGAAGTCCTTAAGAGTTATATAGAAATAGTGAAATATATTAAATCAATGAAACTGGAAAATATTTATAATTTATTTTATCCCTTTGGAAGAATGGGCCAATTTAAAGCTAAGAAAAGGATTTTCATTTGGTTCGTTATATTATATTAGTAGGAGGTAAAACTATACATTATCTCTAACAAATTTTACCATGAATATCTTCACTCAATTCCTTTTTTGCTCAGGTAGCAAAGCATCTTTATTAATCACAGATACCAAGCTGAATTAGGCTTTGATGTTGGCCATTGACAATGATAGTAAGAGGAATTTGAAAGTCAAAATAACATAAAAGACAAGTAGTCTTAGCAAAGAGAATAATGGTTTAGGGAATTGGACTTAGGGTTTTAGCCCAAGTCTAGTTTAAAACCTCATGCCAATATAAATGGAACTCCTCTAACTAGATGCCACATGATACACTGGGAGATAATCTACCTGCCCAAACACCGCTCTTAACTTCTCAATCTTTCCCCCACCTGAACCTTGGACCACCTCGCCACTGCATGCATGGGAACCCAGACATCACAACTTCTATATCTGATACATAGAAATTGCCAAGTATAGACATGCCAAGAAAAGTAGTCTTCCTCCAAAAAAGCATGAAAGACTGATCATGAAAGTAACAATGGTCTATCTCTGCAAAATAAAAGAAGCAAGAACCAGGCCACTGCTAAAAATAGCAACATCTGACATGTGGGAAAAAAGCAGTCTCACTAGACTTGCTTTTTTACAAGAAAACTGAATATGTAAACATCTCTGTATGCTATATGCAGGCATTTTCATAAATACAGTTACCATCCATTCTCTATATTTTGCCATGACATCTTGCAGTTTTATGCAATTTTGTGTGGGAGAAAATCAAGAATATTTGGAAGCAAAGAAAGCATTTAAAAAGAACTTGTCAAATATGGCAAGGCGACTACAATGTACAGTGGATCCATTGAAACAAAAGGGATTGTTCGACTTCAGTGGGGACTCCTAACATTGAACGCATTTGGAGGAACTTTAGCTTCTAATGCCAATCATGTTGGGTCAGTAAGCCATGGCATCTCATCTGTAATAGATCTCATTGTAATGAAAATGAAATTATATTAGTCTACTAATAACCAAAATAGGCCAATGGGACTAGTAAATGCTAAATAAAATATTAAAATATGTAATAATGACAAAATGAAGGTTGCCTAAGATATCTCCTCCCTAAAAGACAAAGGAAGATAAAATGACATAGTAACAAATAAGAGTGGGTTTAATGTTAAACGCAGAGTGGGTAAAACCTCAAGAGTCAACTGTGATGTTAGGATTAGCCCTCAAGAGGAGGATTGAGAGAGAAAGTGATGCTACAACAGAGCTATGTTACCAGAAATGAGAAACGGGAACGGTACGAGAAACAGAGTTTAGAGGTTTTGCATAAAAGAAACGAGGAAAATGAAAAATAACAAAATTGAAAATAAAGAAAAGTAGGGACATCATGAATGTTAACATTATTTCTGAAGACAAATTTAGTGGCTTGAAGAAGACCCACACACAAACAATAAAGCTTTGTCTTTTCTAATCATAATACCAGTCAATAAATATCTAGAGCTACTGTAATAACTAATGTAGATCTACTGTAATGCCTGGTCACTAACATTGAATGCAATGTTAATTGAATGTCCTATTGAAAGAAAAGGAGCTTCACAATTAAATTTGAAATATCCAAACCTTATCCACATTAGTGTTTATTGTAAGTTTTAGAGGTTCAATCCCAGCCCGGTTTCAAATCTGTTTGTGCAAAAATCTAACGCCAACCCAAATTGGTTTAATGCTTGAAACGAGTTGTAATTTTTACATAACATCCGATACATTGAAACACAAGATGAACTTCACTTTTTATAGGCAGAAAATTAAAAGGAATCACACCATGAAAATTTTCAGACACAGGAAATTAGCTGATTTGGCCCAGGAAAAATGACAGCCCCAAAATCTGCCTTGTGAGTCGTGCCAGAATTCAACAGAACTGTACGGACTGATGCATAGAAAATCATGCAAATGTCCGGAAAAACTCAAACTAAAATTACACCTCAAAATTCGTGCAGCCTGTCAACAGTGTGGACTGCTCTCCTAGACTGTATGACCACAAAAATAAATGCTAATTTTCTTCCCTTGTAGTGCATGCCAGCTGCCTGGGAATTTGTGCCCAGTTTCCTTGAAATGTGTACCAACTCTATGCTTTGTCTGTTGCTGTGTATCTGCTGTGAGTGCCTCGATTTCTGTGCCCACAGTAGCTTCCCTCCCCTGCTGCTCCAACTTTCTAGGAAATCGTGCCAGCTATCTCAGCTGCTCCTTTCTCTCTCTGAGAACTCGACTTGCTCTCTCAAAATGCTCACCAACTCTCTTGGATATGTGAAAATGAGGAAAGGGTGCCTTTTTTATTGTTTCACTTCTCTTTTCATTTCACCTTCCTAGGTAGCGGAAAGGTCACTAGATCAAGGGAGTGTTTTCTCATCAATGGATGAGAAAAATCACTTCTCTCTCCCTTAATTATTTTCTCTCTTAACTCCACTTAAATTTATTTAAAAAGTCACTTTATTCTCTAAAGTGCATTAATTACTCATCTCAAGTAATTAATACAAGGGTCATGTAAGTTTTCCCCTTTTAATGACCAAGGCACAAAGTCACTAGGGGAACACTTCCCTGGGTACAAAAAATTCAACACTCCATCTTACCTAAGAAGATGTTCTCCCTCACTTCCAACTTATCCCTGAAGAAGATAAACTGTTTCTCCAGCAAAGCTGGTAATATGGTCATTTTCTTCTCACACAATGCAAGAATGCCCGCCCTTTCTAAACTCCTCTCTAGAAAGGTCAAATTTAATGTCCCTTCATGTTAGGCATCGTCGCATGAAGGACATCCTAAGCTACAACAATCACCACTTCCGCTTCTCGCCGGAAGTCTTTTTGGCTTGTCCTCCACTAGAATCACACTCCAGTCTCACATTGTTTGCTGTAGAAGCTCCCTCGGTCTCTAGAAGTTGTCCATCTACAGAACCTTTACTTTGCATTGGAGCCACATGTCGAGAAGTCTCATCTCACTCATCCATTAGTGACAAGTCATACAAGCTGACTCTCTTGTAGCTCTAGAAGAAGTAGCCTCTTGTGTACTCCCTTGAATTGAAGACTGGATACTCGGTACCAATGTTTTAAAACTCGGACTCGAACTCGGAATCGGCCGAGGGTTAACTCGTACTCGGACTCGGCAATGACTCGGCCGGTTTGATTTTAATGACTCGGTTTATTAAAAAACATACAAAATATTTAAATTTTAAAGAAAATATATATTTTAAAGATTATAATCCATCATTCCAAAGCATTAGAGACAAAACATCCAAAGTATGATCATATATATACCATACAAGGGTGAACATATCAAAATTGCACGAAGGGCATTGTGCCAATGTGCAAGGCTGCAAGCAGCAAATACATAATGCATATATGAAAGTCTGAACAAAATGAAAATACATAATCAAAGATGCCTAAATGGCATGTAATGTGTATGATGTAGAGTGAGTCGTGAAAGAGTCCAAAAAACAAAATGCTATGATGCCAGTAATAAGTATGTCACTGCATCATTGATCAACATGATCAATAATCAAACTCAACACCACTGCTAGAACTAGAACCCGGACTAGCAATGACATAAGCAATGGCATCTGGGTCAGGCTCAAAACCCTCAAGGTCATCTACAAATGCTGTAGTAGGAGCAACACAAGCTGAAGTACTAGTTGAATGCGTAGAAGCACGAGGTGGACGTGGATTAGGCTGTACAGGTGCCCGCATGTGCCCCTCCCTACTAGTCCCTGCCGTATCTGGAATGAAATAATTTTATATCAAGATTCAATAGTTGTATGATGTATCAAATTATTACTACATATTATATTGAAAATTTGAAACACTTATATTATTCAATGATAGAAGAAAAATATTATGGATTTAGATTCTACAGCTGCATCAACATGAACTGATGATGGTACTGGTAATAGTGGATCTGCTTCCATAGTAAGATCACCTGCTGCATCTAGCTCAATATCAAAATCTGGATCAAACTCGGGCTCTTGAGTTTCCACTAACCAATCTGAGGTTGGATCAATATCATCCAACACAATAGGATCTGTATCAGGTCTTTTGTTCATCAATTGGTTGCGCCTTAAGCGAAGGTTGTACTGCACGAAGACTAGATCATGTAACCGGTTTTGCTCTAAACGGTTTCTCTTCTTCGTGTGAATCCGCTCAAAGGCAGACCAGTTGCGCTCACACCCGGAAGAACTGCATGGTTGACTAAGGATTCGAATTGCAAACAATTGCAATTGAATGCCTTGCCCACCAAATGACTCCCACCAAGTTGCTGCAAGTGCAAATGGAGCTAAATCAACGAATTAGATTGTGAATTTAACTAAATATTGAAGTTATTAAATTTTAAAAATTAAACAACTAAATTTAATTAAAACAATGGAATTGTTTACCTGGTTGGTCAATATCTCTTGCAACCTTAGCCACAGGTTTGCCAAAGGTACCTGTGGCTCTAGTGTAAGTGGTAAGCTGTTGGTGTATCTCCAATTGCTCCATCTCATTTGGGACCTTGCGCCCAAGGCACTCATACAATCCATCTTTGACCTCACCTGTTTGATCTTTTCCAAACCGAGCTCTATGATGATACCTCGGGTTAAGAAAATACCCAGCTGCATGTATAGGGCGATGGAGTTGAGTGTTCCATCTCCTATCGATGATATCCCAGATAGGCCCATACTTGGTCACTCTATCCTTGTATGCTGCCCTTATTTACTCCTTTGCTTGATCCATGGCCTCATAAATGTATCCCATGGCCAATCTTTCCCCATCCACCAACCGCAACACCTTAACAAGTGGCTCAGTAATTTTCAAGACCTCTGCTGCTTTTTTTCCAAAATGAGCTTTCCAAGATTTTCTTCTTGGTGTCTTTTCCATCTGTTTTGCGGGCCCATTTACTTGAACTCCATTCATCACTTGAAACCAACTGTTCCAAGTTCTTTCTTTGTGCAAGGAGAGATTGCAACGTGAGGAAATGAGTTGCAAATCTAGTAATGACAGGCCTAACAAGTTCCCTGCCTTGTGAGTGTTTCCTCATCAAGCTCAATACCCATGAGTGGTTGTAGATGTATCTTGTGATACTTTTGGCGTGCTCTATAGTGTGCTTGATTCAATCTTGTTTTCATATGTCCTCAAGCATGAGGTCTATGCAATGTGCTGCACATGGGGTCCAAAATATTGTTGTGTACTTTTCCTCTAACATCTTACCAGCAAGAACATAGTTAGCGGCATTATCCGTGATGACCTGCACAACATTAGCTACCCCCACCTCCTCAACAACCTCAACAAAAAGATTAAATAACAGATTTGCATCTTTCACCTTATCAGATGCATCATATGATCTCAAAAACAAGGTTCCCTGCGGGCAAGAGACAAGGAAGTTTATGATGGTTCGGTTCTTTGCATCGGTCCATCCATCTGACATGATAGTGCATCCTGTTATGGCCCATGATTCTTTGAACTCCTTGAAGTATTCACCCAAGGATGTGATCTCTTTCTGCAAAAGAGATCCTCTCAAGTCATGCATACTAGGGCCTTTGAAGCCCTTACCAGCAGCAACAACAGAATCCCACATAGGTTGGAAATATGGTGAGCGGGCAACATTGAAGGGGATATTTGCATCATACCACCATCTAGCTATGTACTCATGAGCAGTCATTCTGTATTGCTTTTTCCAATGGGCATCTACGGTGGGCTGAATTGGCCGAGAAGCAGCAGCATTGTCAGGGGTGTTTTGAGGTGAGAAAAAACTATGGATACTCCCTTTTTTGGAGACATTTGTTTCTGAGGGAGGAGGAACATACTGGTAGGTATCCTTGAAATTGGGAGAAGGTATGGATGAGGAGCCTTCATATTCAAAATAAGGGGCAGATCTGCCAATCATTTCTGCAAGATGCCTCTTCTTCCCTATTTCTGCCTCTCTCTCTCTTTGGTTAGTCTTCTCCACTTCATACTGTTCAAATTGTTGTAGCAACTCCAACCTTATCTGTCCAATCACCTCTTAATCAACTTCACATGGGGCAACATTACCTCTAATGCCAGCCAAGTGTTGTTTGAGCCTATGAATGCCTCCTCCCTTAATCAATTTTTTGCAATATTTGCAATATATTTTCCCTTCAACCACATCAGCATGGGCCCATGCTGCATCTTTTGATTTAGGAGGCATTTTGAGATGCAAATGTTAATGGACAGTTCTTTGTAAAAAAAAAATTGTTAATTTACAAAAAAAACACATTAAAACATGTAATTTACAATACATGTAATTTACAGTACAGTATTTGTAAATTACTGTAATTTACAATGGTATGTAATTTTTATTGTAATTTTTTAAAATAAATTACTGTAACTGTGAGCAATTAGACTTAAAATACTGTAAATTAAATGTTAAGTCTTATTGTAGTAAATTAATATAAGACTTAAAATAATTTTTTAAAAATTTAAGAAATAAATTACTTACTACTTAGATTGTTTAAGAAATAAATTATTTATATACCCGTTTAAGAAATAAATTATTTACATAAATTACTTAGATTGTTAAAGAAATAAAATTATAAATTACATAGACTGTCACTCTACAATGATCAATCATCAATGTACATACCCGTGAGCAATCAACAAACTCCAGAGTCCAAACCGTGAGCAATCAGCAAACTCCAAAGTTGAGTGACGAGTCCAAATTGTGCAGTAGACTGTGGTCCGTGACTGAGCAATGAACCAACGGTCAAGCTTCAATCGTGAGCACTGCCAACCTTCAACTGTTAGCAATAGCATGCCACGACCACCAACCTTCAGGCTTCAAAGTTCAACCGTGTCTCGTGAGCATTAAGCTCCAGCCTCCAACTTCCACCGTGAGCACCGAGCAGTGGACAGCACTGAGCTTCAAGGCTCAAGCCTTCAACCAGAGCTCCAATTTCCACCGTGAGCAGAGCTTCAGCCTTCAACTTCCACTGTGAGCAGAGCTTCAAGCCGCAAGCCTTCAACCCGGGTCTCGAACTGTGAGCCACCGTCCACGTAAAAATAAGAAGTCGACGGCATGCAGGTAAGTAGTGTTAGGTTAGGTTAGGAGCAGGCTCGGTTTAGGCTAGTGATTAGGTAATAAATTTTTATTTTAAAAAAAAAATTGGAATCCGGGACAACTCGGCGAGTTGACCTTTAACTCGGCTGAGTTGACCGGTTCGGTATCGAACCGGCCACCCGATCCGATTTAAAGGCCGACTCAGCTCGGTTAGGGGTCAACTCGGGTTACTCGGGCCGAGTCCAAGCCGACTCGGTTGAGTTTTGAAACACTGCTTGGTACCACTATAGTCTTCAAATCATCTCGCTCTCCCCTTTGAACTAAGGACTGACTACTCGGGTCCATATCAATCCTTGGAGCTTCACGATCTCCTTTTGTCTCAGACTCTGATCTTATCATCCACCGAGATTCCCCAGATGTAGGTTGACCATGTACCAGATACTCTCCATCTCTTCGATCACCAATCAACACTGGATCAACCAGATCCACTCCCACTGGGTAGATAAATATGTGTTCACTCTTGAAGATCACTGCATACCCTGCACCTTCTAAGGATGGAATGGAGAGTCTGCTATCTCTCAGCACTGGAACAAAGAGCACTCCTGATACCTCCGGAAGCTCTCCAAACTCTAGCTGGAACCGTACTCGTCCCATCTCTCGGACTGCATAAACTATGCCCTCTCCATCTTGTACAAGCTGCTTTGGAATAGTCTCTAAAGTGAGGAATGCATCTCGCTTCCCGGTCATGTGCTCACAATATGCACTCTCAACTATCAACTTTCGTGCATCCACAGGTATACTACTGTCGCAACTCGAAACTACTGTGACAAGAGAGAATTCTTTCTTGAACTTTGTAACGTAACTCACGATCTCAGATGTAGCTGCAACCTGATCCTCCTCTTGCTTGCCTCTCTTCTTATTAGGACATTGGCCAACATAATGGCCAAATGCATTAAATGCATAACACCTGACTTGTTAGATTTTTAATGGTTATACAAGATCTAAAACATTTATCATCATAACATCATAACCATAAGCAAAGGATCACTGAAAGAAAGACAAGTACAACAACATAAGTGAACAGAAAGATTTTTCTTGGGGAAACCACATGGGTGAAAAACCCCACAAAACTTCCTCAGTATAGAATTCGACCAAGTACAGTGTAAAACCCTAGTAAGAAGAATAGTTGCTCATATTCCACAGTAGACCCTTTCTTTCTCTATCTCCAGAGCAATACTTGTGTGTGAGATATGTGCAAATGAAGGGGAGCACCTCCCTATTTATATTCTTCAGTTGACTTGACCTATAACCTAACAGGGCCGACTTGTCTGACTGACTGGGTCGACTTGTCTAGCAAGACACCAAAAATATCATTTATTATATTGACACTTGGGTACTATTGACCCAACTTACATCCGAAGGTTTACATTGATTCTTTCAATGACTCTTACAAGACCAAACTCATCTCCTGCAGGAGGAACACAATCAATACATCTGGAATATCTTTCGAAGTTACAATACTTTAACACTCCCTCTTAACTAGGAAGGTATTCAACCACAGTAGCAACTGCTACCACAACTGTACAACTGACTGGTGAATCTCTATATGTCATAGGAAGTTTTGGAACATCATCATACATCTTCATCATCGATCTCAGCTGGATCATCTTCTGTAATCTCAATATGTAAATACTGAATCATCTTCTGTACGTGTTGAATCATCTTCCATCAGTATATAAATACTGAATCATCTTCTAGATCATCTTTTGTAGTATCAGTATGTGGATATTGAATCATCTAAATCATCTTCTGGATCATCTTATGTAGCATCAGTTTGTGAATACTGAATCATCTTCTGTCACATCAGTATGTGAATACTGAATCATCTTTTGAATCTTCTGTAACATTAGTATGTGAATACTGAATCTTCTTCTGCCACATCAGTATGTGAATACTGAATCTTCTTCTTCAACATCAATATTTGAATACTGAATCATCTTCTGCACCTTCTTCTGCAATATTAGTATGTAAATATTGAAACATCATCATTTGCATCATCAGTATGTAAATACTGAAACATCATCATCTGCATCATCAGTATGTAAATACTGAAACAACACCACCATTAGCATGATAGTGCTAAAGAAACATTAGCAATAAATGATATATCATCATCCGTATTATCAGCGTAGAGATGCTGGAACATCATCATCATCATCAACATAAATTGTTGTGACCACAACCACATCATCAACATCATCATACAAATGCTGAAGCAAGGTCATCATCAATATCAGTATAGAAACATTGAAATTACCTCACCATCATCAGTATAGAAATATTGAAACTATCATTTCAACATCAATATAGAAATACTGAAACTATCTTATCAACATCAGTATAGAAATAGTGAACTTGCCACATCAACATCAGTATGAAAACACTGAACTTGCCACATCAATATCAATATGAAAATACTGAATTTGTCATATTAGTATGGGAATACTTAAAGTATCTCAACAATTATATCAACAACATCAGTATGAAAATACTGAACCTGCTACATCAGTATAGGAATATTGAAACTATCAATCATCTCATCATTCAATAATCATCAGTATGAGAATACTGAACCTGCTACATCAGTATAGGAATACTGAAACTATCAATCATCCCATTAATTAACAATCATCAGTATGAGAATACTGATCTTGCTACATCAGTATGGGAGTACTGAAACTATCTCAGCAATCATCTCAACATTCAACAATCATTAGTGTGACAACAGTGAAACAATCATCTCACCAATCATTAGTGTAACAACACTGAAACTATCTCAACAATCAACAATCATCAGTGTGACAACATTGAAACAATCATCACAGCAATCACCAATCATTAGTGTAACAACACTGAAACTATCTCAACAGTCATCTCAACAATCAACAATCATCAGTGTAACAACACCAAAACTACTTATAACAACATCTTGTTTGACTTACTAACCCTTCTGGGACGACAAGCCTTGTCAAACAGATTGATCTCCTTGGAGACCAACCAAGCCTTGTCTAGATTACTAACCCTTTCAGGCCAAACAAGCCTAGCTAGACATACTAACCACTTCTTGCCCTCTAACTATCTCGGAGCAACATCACAGTGAGTTCTATGGTATATCCATCTGAGCATTTTGTCTAACTTACTAACCCTTTCGATCCAACAAGCTTAGTTAGATAGATGGTTCTTCCTGGGGACCAACAAGCCTTGTCTTGGCTTAGAAACCTACTTGGGTTAAACTGATCTAGCCAGACATACCAATCCCCCTAGGGTCAACAGGCCTCGTCTGACTTACTAACCCTTTTGGCCCAACAAGCCTAGCCATACTTACCCTACTCTAGACTGAGCTACCACCACTGCATCCTTCTTCCATCTACTCTCACTCCCTCTTTCTAGAGAGGTCCTTTTTGGACTACACCAAGCTTGTCTCAAAAGTATTCAAACTTTGCACAAGACAAAGGCTTAGTCAACACAACTGCTACTTGTTCCTCTGTAAGTACATACTTGAGCTTTACAACTCCTTTCTGCAACTTGTTCTTTAACATTCTCTTCTTGTACATCCGCAACTGCATCGTACATTCACAACTTGAATCATTCTTCTTTTGTAACCGCATCATTCTTCTCTTGTACATCCGCAACTGTATTAAACATTCACAACTTGCATCATTCTTCTTTTGTGCATCTGTAACTGCATCATTCTTATCCGCAATTGTATCGCACATCCGCAACTTCATCATTTCTTCTCTTGTAGATGATTGCATACAATCCTTCCTACATGTTAAATATAGTTGTATGATTAGAAACATTTCGTAACATATTCATAATGACAATTTTTTATGCATAAAGATATATGTCATATAATGATGCAACTATTTCTGCTAATGCAACAATCATCAATATCCCATATACATGCGGTAACTTTCTAGATGCCTTTCATCTTGCCAAGATATTATGTTGGCAAGGCGGTTTCATATAAGTAGCAAAGGAATGTTGTACAACAACATAAGCCACTTACCCATCACCTGCATATTAGTAGTAAACTACAAATATTCTATTATGCATAATACATTTCCTGTTAATCTAGAAACATATCTATATGCACATCTTGAACAACTACATATTAGGAAATGACAATTCAAATACTTATCTTTTGTTAGTTTGGTAGGCTCCATGTTGATCTCTATCTTCTAGGATTACTGGAGTCTTTGCCAATGTGTTCAACTTCATCGTCTGATTCTGAGGACCTGTTCCTATCTTGCCCATGATCAAAAATATTGAGCAAGTCTTCTTACACCACATATCACATAGAACTGTGTCTGTGTGTCCTACCAGTGCATCCCTTCTTATCCAATGATGAAATGGATAGGAGTATATTCTTCATCTTCATCGGTATAATTCTTCTGAATCTTATTCCTCATTACTTGAGGAATCTTTACTTGCTTTCTTCTCAGCTGCAATATATTCATCCTTGGTTGCACTAAGAGAAACACTCCGCTTTCTGCAATATGTTGGAGTGATCTTTCTGTTTGTTACACTACCAATCCAATCAAAGTCATCATATCTCTGCAGTACCCTTTGTTAGTTTTTCAAGCATATATATATTCGAGCAAAGTGTTTACTGTTCTTTTACTTTTCTTCCTCTTTAAACAAAACTTAGATCTTTAAACCAACAG
>LPNX010836688.1:29718-48167 GCA_001517045.1 Pseudotsuga menziesii | reverse complement strand
GACAGTACTTGGTCATACTGGGTACTACAGAAAGTTCATCAAGGGCTACGCAAAGATTACAGCACCAATGGAGAAATTGCTAAAGAAAGATGTAAAATTTCTATGGAATGAGGAATGTCAACAGAGTCTAGACACATTTAAAGAAAAGATGGTTACAACACCCATCTTAGTATTTCGAAACTGGACTAAGCCATTTCATGTACATGTGGATGCGTCTGGCCTCGCATTAGGGGTTGTTTTAACACAACCAGGAGAAGGGGACATTGACCATCCTATCGCATACTCCAGCAGAAAGCTCACGACAGCAGAAAAGAACTACACCACAATAGAAAGAGAAGGCCTAGCTATGGTGTATGCGCTCCAGAAGTTCAAGCACTACCTGTTGGGTGCCTCGTTTAAGATGTTCACTGACCATTCCGCCTTGAAGTATTTGGTCAATAAGCCAGTGTTAGGGGGGATAATCTGTAGATGGTTGCTCCTCTTTCAGGAGTATGATTTTGAAATCATCGTGAAACCAGGCAGACTGAATGCCGAACCTGATCATCTGTCGCGGATAGACTCAGGAGAAGAGCCAAGTAACCTAGAAGACAATCTGCCAGATGCGACACTATTTTCTATCCAGATCGCAAATGAGTACTATGCTGATATTATTCAATTTCTCACTACAGGAGTAGCACCTGATGAGTTTACTAAGCAGCAAAAGAAGCAGTTGGTTGTTAAAGCAGTAGACTTCACCCTTATCGCAGGACACCTATACAAGTTAGGTCCGGATGAAGTTCTGCGCAGATGTGTGATGCCGCATGAAAAAGGTGCTATTATCAGAGAGGCACATTCAGGAACCACAGGAGGTCACTTCGTAGGAAAGCCGACTGCGCAGAAAATCCTGGAGGCAGGATTATGGTGGCCTACGTTGCATAAAGACACCAAGGAATTTTGCAGATGCTGCGATATCTGCCAAAGGGTAGGAAAACCCTCGCGACGCGATGAAATGCCGCTGCGACCGCAGGTCACACTGGGTGCATTTGACAAATGGGCTATAGATTTTGTGGGTCCTATCAACCCACCAGGAAAGCGCACTGGTGCGAGATATATTATCACCGGAAAAGAGTACCTCACCAGATGGGTAGAGGCCAAAGAAGTAAGAAATTGTGATGCTGCTACAGCCGCACAGTTCCTTTTTGAAAACATCATCAGTAGATTTGGATGCCCAGTAATTTTGATGAGTGATCAAGGCACACATTTCTTAAACAACACTATCGAGGCGTTGACAGAAGAATTCCAGATTCAGCACCATAAGAGCACTCCCTACCACCCACAGACTAATGGTACAGTGGAGGCCTTTAATAAGATTTTAGAAAATGCTCTTACTAAGATATGCAATAGCCAAAGAAATGATTGGGACCTCAGAGTTAACGCTGTATTATGGGTGTACAGGACCACATGCAAGAAACTTACAAGACACACACCTTTCAGCTTGGTGTATGGACAGGAGGATGTTATGCCTATGGAGTATATTCTTCCCAGGTTAAGAATCACTCAGATTACCGGGATGACTAATACAGACACAGTGGAGGAAAGGCTAGCATAGTTGCTTGCCTTAGAAGAAGACATATTCATCGCCGGATTCCATTAGAAAGTGCAGAAGGCACGAGAAAAATCTTGGCACGACAGACACATTAAGAGTAAGACTTTCTAGATCGGAGACCTAGTGCTCCTCTATGACAGCAAATTCATTAAGTTTTCAGGGAAGTTCAAGACGCATTGGCTGGGGCCATATCAGATACAGCAAGTCACAGAGGGAGGTGCCATTCAGCTCATCCAGCTGAATGGGGACCTTCTGCCCACATGGATTAATGGCAGTAGGCTTAAGCCCTATAGTGATAGCCACCCCACTTCTCAGCCCTAACTTAGCCAGTTATGGTGGTGCAGATGTCCAGTGTAGTTGAAAGGAGGCATCGCACTGGGAACTAGTCTACACCGACAGGTATTATTCTAAGTATGAGGAATCACATCAGGTCGGTTCAATTTTTCAAAAAAAAAAGAAAGTAGTATTGTTTTACACAGGTGATGCAGAGTCGCATCGCGGTAGTGCGATGTTTCCCCGTGCCACGTACTCAGTTTTGCAACTGACAAAGGGCCATTCAAGTCACCATCTGACAGGTAGTTAATTAGGTAATGACTGGTATATCTTACCGTAGATTTGGCAGCAGTATAATAAATTCTTCCATATTTGGCAAATCTCCGACAAGACCGGCGCCTGTGCACACACGTTTCGAGGGAAATTCGATCGGATTTCCTCATTTATTAAGGATTGGATGACGGGTGTGGTCTTGTCCAGGCATTTATTACGACCAACGGGTTCAATATAGATGACCGTTGCATCCGGGATTATCGTATTGGGTATAAAGGTAGAAAGTATTCAACCGGGACGGTTACGTTTGTAGAAAAACCGGGAGCTGTAGAGTGCATTGTTCAGAATTCCCTGTGAAGAGATAAGTTTGCTACAGAGTGCTATCATTTTCAGAAGTTGCAGCCATTACACATCCACCGTTTTGTACTAAGATGGTTCTGTTTGAGGACGAACCTCTAGAAGACATGCCGAGACGCTTCGACCCTGGTGGCCATAGCTACGCCATGATGACGCCGCCCAGGGTTGTGAAATTAAGTACAGCACAAGTCAGACAGCCGCTAAGGATGAAGAGTCAAGTGCCAAAAGTAGAAGTTGTCACCAAAGTCTCTGCTAACGAGAAGAAGAACGTCAATCCGATCACTGAAGATAAGAAAGAAGAGCAGAGGAATGATGAGAAGAAATCTCCCGCTAGGCGAAAAGTAAAAATGAGAAAAAGAAAGCAACGGTAGAGGGTCGCCGACCTATCTGATCAGCTAAGAAAAGCACAAGAGATTGCGGAGGCAACGGAATGAAAATCTGACAATCAGAGGAAGCATGTGTACCTGGAGCACCTCGAAGAGAAGAAAAGTGGAAGAGGACAGTAAACCCAGCAGTCGGTAGAATTCCAGAACGCAGACAAAGGCTTGTTCTCAGAATGGAATTCATGGTTTGTATCTCTTTCATATACAAGGCTCCAGACTGAATGAAATGTTTGAGAAGGCTGGAAGATACAGATTTTCCTTGTGATAAAAGTTCTAACCCATATAAAGAAGAAAGGATATCTGTGGAAAACCTCTCAAACACTAGAAGGCTCTTAAAAGGTTTCAGGAGCAAAGAGAGCGAGACCATGACATTGGGCAGGAAGGATAAGAGAGCCCAGCGAACCAAGTTACAGAAACTACAAAGAGCGTGTCGAGGTGATGGAGAAGGAAGTTGCAGGACTTCGAGACAGGTTGCAGAGGACTTCGCAGGAAGCCAAGGCAAAGCTACAGCAGGAGAAGCCCGCTGGAAGTGGCTCGAGGATGAGCCACAAGTAAGTGTTAGGGGAGTGTTGGAGCAGGTTCCCGCAGCTACAGAAGAAGCTGCTAGTTTAGCGGAGAGATAAGTTTTGGCAGAAAGAAGATAAGACAGAGCTACGACGCTGTAGCACGTTTCCAGCTGCAGAGCAGAGCCGGAAACCATGACTTTTTAGATAGAGAAGTCAAGAAAGGCAACGGCACTTGAGCACCCGAGAAGAGAGATCTCACCCACTGCATTAAAGGCAGCGGCGAAAGACAGGAGGGCTCAGCGACCCTCATAAAGGAGAAGGAGAAACGAGGCTGAAGCATTGAAGACGGAGGACAGAAAAGAGAAGCGGTGCATAGTACCCATGATCAGTGCCGGGAAGCATGGAAGACTGCAGAGAGCTGTGGTGTGACGGAAAGCGGCTACCTCAAGTACAGATATGGCCGACTGTCACTAGTTAGGGTTTTGGGTTACTGTTGGGACAGGCCCACAATGTTGTAATGGCGAGACCTTCAGGCTGCCTATAAAGGGATATATTTTGTATTGTAAAAGGGTTGGTCAGTTAGTTGGTTCATTCAGTTGTTAGTAGTGTTTTGCAGACTATTAGACTGTTGTAAAAGCCTAGCTCTGGTTCCTTTATTAGCGGTAGCAATCTTACTGTAACCAGTAGTTGGCTTATAGAGTATGCATGTAATGATCCGCAGGGATCGACAAAGAGGGAAGAGTATATTGTAGGAGAGCAATATAGAGAGAAAAGAGATCTAAGAGAGAAGATCTTGAGCTGCATATGCGGTGTAGAAGAACTGTGTTTTACCTTCCCCTGATCTATAAGAAAAACACAGTTCTGTGGACGTAACTTCCATCCTGGAGGTGAACCACGTTAAAATCAAGTGTTATGAGATTGGATTATTTGTTATGTTTACTTATGAATTTCTCAGTCATTTCATGGACTTTGTTTACAGTTTAATGAATGAATGTGTTAATCAGTTCACAGCAATATAGAAGGATAAACATAAGTCAAAGTCTTTGGCATGTTGTATATGGTTCATTTATGCTTTGTGTGAAACAGTCACTATTGCATTATCGAATATCCTTGTATGTTAAGTCTTGCACGTCAACACGAGCAACGCTAAGTGCGCTAAACCACGGAGGTAGGATATCACAGAGAGGTGATACCGCACCGGCAGAGGAGCTACGGTGCGCAATACCACTGGTTGAGAACTTAGCGTTGGGCAGGAGCTGCGTGTTGCACGGTGCGCGGCGATGCGATAAGGCCGGAGATATCGTGAGTCAGGGAAAGTGCGCGACATAGAGAAGGACTACATGGCGGTATAAAGAAATATCTCACGGCTAGAAGAGCTGTGAGATGAGGAGATCGCGCTACGTGAGCAGAAGGTTGTGCGACACACAGAGAAAGAGACCCCGTAGCTAGTAGAGCTGCGGGTCGCAAGTAGGATCGCCACAGAACCTGGTCCAAGACACTTGAGTCCTTGGCCAACCCATTAGAGTCACTTCAGGTGAGACTTCAAGCCGTTTTGTGGTCTGTCGCCGAAAGGTGCAGTGAGCTAGGGGTGTTGTTGGTTGATTATAGTAAACCCGGGTCTGCCCATCATAGCCAACAGTTCTCAGGATCCTCCTCTCAAACGGGAGTTAAGCACGAGGCAGTGTGAGTGGTTATCGATTGGGATGACCCCTAGTCATAACTTAGTAGCACCAAAGATATTTCCAGGATTGTATTCATATCTGGGGGCTCTTTTGAGAGTTTCGGGCTTTTCTACCCTGCCCATATGGTCAATCCCTCCTGCGACTGTCCGCCTGAGCTTTGATTATATTGAGGTGACCTTAGTGACCTTACCTAGGTTATTGAGGGGGTACTTACAGAGGTTATTCTATGAGTGTCCTGGCCAGGTAGAGGTCGGACAGCACAGTCGCTTTATGTGTTGAAGCTGAGGGCCACTATAATTGGTTACGTACCTCCGCTTGTAGTGTATGGGAGTTTCGAGCCTCTCCTAGGCGAGACATACCTGCTGCATTCGGGAGCTCACATATCCACCCCATGGTTTGCTTGTATTTTGGCTGTAGATTTTCTTAGGAGTGTGCTCTTTGTGCGCTAGTTGGCCTTTTGGATCGTGGTTACATGAGTATATTTATGCTCTCTTGAGTTCGGGTCCTTTTATTTTCGGCATGCCTGGTATCCTATCACCCATCTTGGTCCTAGTATGGAATCTGGTGTTAGACTTGGGGGAATCACAACCCCTTACCATGCTCATAGATTTGGGAATGGTCATATTCCATCCTCTACTCCATTTGTAGAGGATTTTTATTCCCTTCGCTCGGTATTTACACTAGTGGTCACCCTCACGGGGGTGGTAGTTGATGCGTGAATGTTGGGTCTACACCTTACTTTCCTTTTTATGTCCCATCGTTCACCACATTGTTTCCTTTGGGTGTATTTGTCATGATAATTCCTCCCTATATCCTATAGTTTGGATTCTTTATTGACTATTTTGGGTTCTTTTGGACTAATATGGTTACCATGTAGGGTCTAGTTTTGTACACTCTCTCCAAGGTTTCGACCCGTTCGTGCCTGTCACAGGTATTATGTCTGAACTAGAATATAGGTTAGGATATCACATCCGCTTGCATTTATGCATTGCCTTATGACTGTTCCATCTTAACCTTAGGTGCGAACCCATTCCATGGTATCACGGAACCTTCATGCTGCTATTAGAAGTGGTACTATGTGAATGGTAGAGCTTTCCTATACATGGGTGTCCTAGTTAGCTCCCCTTTGCATTTGGTGCCCATGCCATGAGTCCTCTCTTAAGTCCAGGAGTCCGTTGTATAGTACTGCCATGACATTTCGAAAGAGCCTCATACTCCTCTTGATCTTATGCTGGCCTATTTCCCGCCGGACTCCCCTTATGTCAAGTTGTGAATGCATTATCATGAGCTTTGCCTGACTTATTGAGATTTATGCCAGCTCCCCTGACATTGTGTTTCATCCATATAGCTCGAGCTTGTCTCATGTCTAGCCATGCAGAGCCATTTTTATATCCTTCGCAGCTTGATTTCCTTTTTACCGGGAGGGGATTTTCCCCCGAGTGTCGATATCCTACACATGTATCCTTGCATTGAGCATAGGTATGTTCCACTGCTTGGAACTAGTTTGTTTTCCCTTATGACACTCATCTCCTCGTAGTTTGTAACTATAAAGCTAGTTTATTCTTTTTTCAAGCTTTTCAAATAACTGAAAAAGTCCAAAAAAATTAAAAAAACCAAAAATCCAGACAAAGAAAGATGTTATCTTTGGCAGCTGTTGAGTCGTGTTGCCTTCGAACAGAGCACTGTATATCACATCCATTGGTTGGGTTATAGTTTGACTTAGGAGTTGTACTCGTTTATCTGAGTTTATCTCCACCGACTGGTTAAGCTTCCAGTCCCTATGGAGCCTATGTTGGTACCTCCTATGTCACAGAGATGTCCCAGTTTGTATATCGAGTCTATGCTGCCTTCATTCAGTCACCATACGCCGTTATGATCTTGTTTGAAGGAAGTTGAAACCTATGTCGTCCATTCCTCAGTTCTCTTGACTTTGCATGTCGGGCATTCCTAGTACAGTTACTGGTTCATTCACTTTATGATCGAGTCCTTCCACATTAGACAGCTTTGCTGAGTACCTCGTGTTGGATGATGGAGGATGCCTTAATTCCCTCCTTCCAACGGATTTCATCCCATCAACTTCAGATCATTTATTCTTGGATTGGAATCTAGAGTCCTTTTGAGTGCCTTGAGACTTACAGTCATCAGTGGCAGGTTCTCTCGCCATCGATAGTTTCTTGGGAATACATCAATGTCCCTTGATCGATGGATTCTCTCAAGTGTTCAACCTCAACACATCTATTCACACTTGTTAGTTTGCACTCTAGTACCTTGATTCCCATTATCATTATCGGTGGGTAATCTTGCATCTGTTAACGGTATACATCAATGATCAGTAATCAGACGATGGACTACTATGTTCGACCTCGACACCTCTATTCGCATAGTAGGACATGTACTCGTAGTGGTTTGTGTAGAATACCTTCTAGACTGGTGGCATCTCTTATATGCTACCTCCTTGATCGTGCCAGTGTTCATGAGTTTCAGCTCTCGTGACTTGATTCCAGTGTATGTCAGACATTTCCAACCACTATGGAGATCTTGATCTATTGTATATCTTCATCCATTTTGGAGATCATGGTCCTTTGTACATCTTCATCATGGAGATTCTGATCTATGTATATTGTACGTGGCGATGACCACATATGTGATATCATGTATTATGCCTATTCATGGCCATTGTACTCTTATGTATCTGGGACTGCTATATGTACTTGCAGTTATATGCAGAGTTGTATTATTGTACTATGCTGATTGGGTGGCTGGTCTTCCATTTGGGATCCTTCATCACTCCACTTCTGGGATGGACTTATAATGTATTTCGGCCATCGTATGACCCCTCTGACCTCACACATTAGGGGGCATCTGTTATAGTGGATTTCACCACTCTAGGTGAATCACACTTTGTATGGCCTTCCCCTGTCCCGCTGCAGAATCTTTAGACCCCATGGACCATATTTTATCCTTTGATGTTTCCTTGATCATCCCTAAAACTATATGAAAAATGATATACACGGCTTGTTACCCGATAACCGCGTACATACATGGGTTTGACCCATATAACCGCATACATCGGGATGTGTGCATAATCCAAATCCTTTTGGAGTTTTCCTTGACATGGATCCGAATCATTCGACTCCTGGCCTTCCATATTCCTTGAGATCGCTCAGATTTGACCCTTCATTATCCCTGGTGAAGCTATATAAGGAACCCCTTGGTACATTGAAGGCATATAGAGAGATTGAAAGCAACGAAACTATAGTCCATTGTTGCCAGAATTTATGCTTGAGTCTGCATCCCTTTGTCCCTTTGGATCACTTTTGTGTTCTTCCCAAGCTTGCCTTTTGCTAGTGAGCTTGCTATCCTGAGATGGAGGATTGAGGTGGTGGAGGCCCAAGTGGGGGATTCAGTTTCTCCGGTTCACAGACGTGTCGTCAAAGGTTGTATCTATCTTGTAATCTCTGATTTATATTAATAAGAACTATCTTTTCCTATCCAATGATGTGTATTTGATTGAATATTGTATCCATTGGAATATGTCAAATGCTTTTACATTATTGATTATATATGCTAGAATAGATCTAACACCATGATATATAGTATGCTTGTATTGTTTACTTGTTGTTGAGGAAGTATTATATCAATTCAAGCTGAAGATTGGAAATCTCAACGGGGATCTACTTCAACCGTCCGGAATAAGGTACGAAGTTTGATCCTTTAGTGTTAGACATTTTATTTCTATTGCATATTGGGAAAGATTGATTTCTGGAGTCAAAGCTGTCTATTGTGGTACCCCAAGCCATAGGAATTTCTCTCTGTAACACCTTGTATCCTCAAGCGCGACCGATCCTAGAAGTTGAAACTCCATTATGGATGGGGCTAGAGGAAGAGGAGGGCATTCAACCATTGTTAACGATAGGGAAGGCCTTGACTTTCAAATATGAAATAGAAGACGATGCCATCAATAGTTTCATCAGTGAACCCACTTCTGTCAATGATCAAATTTATCAGATCCTAAATAGTACTTTAGGTGAAGAAGAACAAGAAAATCTCTTAGAGGAGACATTAGTCAATGATACGCACATTTTTCTAGTGTTAAAAAATTTGAAAAGTGTTCTAGTCGAGATAGAGCCTGGAAAAACATTGAATATCAATCCCAATCTTGCTCCTGACGAACAGGAATGTCTAATCACTCTCTTAAAAAAACATATGGGGGCATTCACCTGGGAGTACACAAATATGAAGGGTATCCCTTCTAATCTATGCACTCACCATCTTTACATCAAAAGCAACTCTCGGCCTATGTGCCAATTACAATGAAGAATGAATCCCAACCTTAAGGACATAGTGAAAGAGGAAATTCAGAAACTCTTGGAAGCAGGATTTATATACCCGATCTCATATAGCGATTGGGTTTCTCCACTCGTGATAGTACCCAAGAAGAATGAGAAGTGGAGAGTTTGCATAGATTATAGAGAATTAAACAAGGAAACTTAGAAATACCACTTCCCCTTTCCTTTCATTGATCAGGTACTGGACACCCTGTCTGAGAAGAAATTATTATCCTTTTTTATGGGTTTAGTGGGTACAATCAATTTCATATTGCTCTAGAAGACCAAGACAAAACCAATTTCACCTGTCCCTAGGATACTTTTACATACAGAGTACTCCCCTTAGGTTTGTGTAATGCACCTGCCACTTTTCAGAGAGCTGTGATTGGCATATTTTCGGAGATGGTTAATGACAGTATGGATATTTTCATGGATGATTTTACTCCTTATGGCAGTGACTTTGAGGAGACACTAAAAAATTCAGAAAAGGTATTAACACACTGTGAGCAAACCCAGCTATCCTTGAGCATTGAAAAGTTCCACATGATGATGAGCGAGGGTGTAGTTCTGGGGCACTTTATCTCTGCTGACAGCATCCAGGTAGATCCCTCCAAAATTAGGGTAATTGAAAATATACCCACTCCCGGAACACAAAAAGAGGTACGTAGCTTCTTAGGGCATGCTGGTTATTATAGAAGATTTATAGAAAAATTTTCCAAACTTGCTTCTCCTTTGTTTTCTTTGTTAATGGAGGATGTGTAATTTATCTAGAATGATGCATGCCAAACAATGTTTAATAAAATTGAGGAGAAGTTGTCTACAGCTCCCATCTTAAGAGGGCCCAATTGGGCCTTTCCTTTTCACATTTATTCAGATACCTCTGACACTGCCATTGGAGCAATATTAGGACAACAAGATGTTCAAGCACCTTATGTAGTCTATTACATTAGAAAAAACTTGGCCCCTGCTGAACTTAATTATACGGTTACAGAAAATGAGTTTTTAGCCATTGTCTACTCCACTAACAAATTTAGACACTACATCACTGGATATCCCACCTTTTTACACATTGATCACTCAGCCATCAAGTATCTAATGAATAAACCTGTTACAAATTCTAGGATAACTAGATGGCTATTATTATTACAGGAATTTGATATTACTATTATAGACAGACCTGGAAAAGAAAATGTTATTGCTGATTTATTATCTCATTTTACTAACAGTGATGATAATCTGCCTATTGAGGACTCTTTTCCAGATGAACACTTATTTGCATTTTTAGCTCATTCCCCTTGGTATATAGATGTCGCTAACTACTTGGCTATAGGGAAGCATCCAGCACATTTGTCAAAGAAATAGAAGAAGAAAATTATTCAACAAAGTGTCACGTATTGCTGGATAGCTTGTCATATCTTCTACACAGGCCCTGATCTTGAGATCAGAAGATGTGTAAGAGAAGATGAAATATTCTATATTCTAAAGGCCTGCCATGACGAGCCACGTGGGGGAAATTTTGCAGATAGGAGGACAAGTCATAAGGTGCTAATAATGGGATATTATTGGCCAACAATTTTCAGGGAAGCGAAAAAGTATGTCTAGTCTTGTGACAACTGCCAGAGGATGGGCCAACCTAACAAATTGGATCAAATACCTCTTCAACCACAGTTGGTGGTTGAACCTTTTGATAGATGGGCTTTATATTTTGTTGGCCCTATCAACCCTCATTCTAGGCAGAAAGCCTATATCTTAGTTTGTACTGACTACATGACAAAATGGGTAGAAGCTATGGCTTTGGTGAAATCCAATGACCAGGCTGTAATATATTTCTAGTATGGAGAAATATTTACTCGTTTTAGAGTACCCAAGGAAGTGGTTACAGGTGGAGGACCTCATTTTGTGTCACATAAATTTGAAGCTTTGCTACAGAAGTACCATATCCAGCACCAGATAGCTTCGCCATACCATCCCAGGCCAATGGCTAGGTGAAAAGCACTAACAAAGTTATTGAAGCTATCCTTACCAAAATAGTCAAGATCCATCGTAGATACTGGGCTGATAGACTTTCAGAAGCATTGTAGGCATATCGTACTAATTGGCGCAATACTATAGGTTTCTCTCCTTATGACTTGGTGTATGGAAAAAGCGTTGTCTTCCCCATCGAATTCGAAATCAAGACCTTGAAGATAGCTACGGAGGTAAAATTAGATGTGGCTGAAGCATAGAGGAGTAGATTGAATCAATTGAATGAACTTGATGAGAAATGTTTAGCTATGGTGGATCAGACAATATTAATTCAGCAACAGAGATCCAACTGGCACGATCGATTCATCAGAAAAAAAATTCTTCCGCAAAAGAGATTGGGAATTATTATACGATTCAAGATTCAAAATGGAATTCAAAGGTAAGTTACGTACAAGATGGTTGGGACCATATTTGATAGACAGAGTATTTGACAATGGTATAGTCCACATAGTCACCATTGATGAGAATCGCGCACCATTATTTGCTAATGGTCACGGGCTGCGACTGTACCACAAGCCCATTTCGAAGGACACGTTCACTTCACAAATTGCAGCTGATCTAGAATACCAGTTAGAACAAGGGAAGGAATATTTCCCTACCCCTGTCAATATTTAGACAATCACTGTGATTCCCACACAAATTTTTGTACATAAATAAACTGATGTTTTTCTTTTTATTTTTCCTTTGCGCTTTATCCATTTTTTTTAAGAATATGCAGGGATGTACCTGAGGAGAAATGGTCATGATCAGGTCTAATGACCATGGGAAACCTTTTTCAACTTCCTACTTCAGAAGGAAATTCCTTGAAGAAAAATAAACAATGAACAGTCAGTCGTAGTTACGATTCTTATAAAAAATTGCCTATTTTTTTGTTTATCTACAGCTGCAACACCTAAAATAATGCCCTTTTCCCGTTCTGCACAGCTGCAACACTGTAAAACCTTGCCTATTTTTCCATTTATCTACAATTGCAACACTGTAAAATAAATCCCTTTTCCCATTCCGCGCAGCGACAACATCGTAAAACCTTGCCTATTTTTCCGTTTATCTGTAGCCGTAACACCGTAAAATAACGCCCTTTTCCCATTCTGTGCAGCTGCAACACCGTAAAACCTTGCCTATTTTTCCATTTATTTGCAGCTGCAACACTGTAAAATATTACCTTTCTCCCATTCCGTGCAGCTGTAACTCCATAAAATATCAGCCATTTTTTCGTCCCGCATAGTTGCGACTCCATTTAAATTTTACCCATTTTTACCTTTTTCGATGGCTGTGACTCTGTTTAAATTTTGTCCATTTTTACCTTTTCCAGCGGCTGTGACTTCGCCAAGCTGGCTGATTTTTCTATGGCCCATGGCTGCGACTCTGCTAAACTGGCTAATTTTTCTATGGCTCGCGGCTGCGAGTCCCCCAATATTGGCAGAGCGTTTTACAATTTTGTGGTTGCGACTCCTCCAGATCTAGCCAGAATTCCTACTACCGGTAATTTTGACTTACTTCACATCTTTCATTATGTTTTCATCAGGATTGACAAGATGGTTTTGGTCCACTGGGAGAAAATATCATGACATCACGCCCGCAATAATGTTTAAATTTAAATGGTTGCATTTCACACGCTTTATTATCCTCAAAGGTCACAGTTCATAGCATATTTACAAAGGTATGGTTCTAATTATCAACTTGATTAAGCATTAACTAGATTTGACAGAATTGATCATGCCTACCTTTTTACGCCCATCATTACACCCACATACTATTAAATGTCAACTCGTATGAATTAATGGCTATTCAAATCTTACCTATAACCGCCACCCTTTCCTAATTTGGGATAAATTTTACCAAGAATTCCATGCTCATGTCTGCCTTAACTTTCCGAATTTACCGAACTACACTCTTAGTTGTTCATGCATACTCTATGCTTTAACCTCCATTGTCGGGACCTACAATTTGTTGGGTTAATAAAGAATTCAGAAGGCAAACGAACATGGGTATCCCAGCTCAGCACGAACCTCCAAATACGCGAGAATTGAGAAGAAATGCCGAAGTTTTCACTATTTTTGAAGTTGCAGGCTGGATTGATTTTTTCCAATGCCTGGATGGGTTCCATCGAGAGACAGCTCTACAATTCACTTTAAATCTTACAAAAACCAACTCATAGGTTAGGGGGTTACATATAGAAGTCTCTGAAGCGATAGTGGCTGAAGTCACTGTCCTTCCTCAGGTAGGAAGAGCCTGGTTTGGTCGAAGAACTCCCAATGTTGCCGCAGTATAGGATTTTCTGATAGAGGGGGAACAAATTCGTCAGTCAAGGCGAGGGATAGCATTACAATCACTTCCTCGTCTATGGGATCAAGTAGCAGTATTCCTCAAGAAGTATGTCACCTACAAAGGTAGGTATCATATTATCTATTATTCTAAACTTCCTCTACTATCTCATTTACACCATAGGGCCTTACTTAATATTCCATTTTATTTATTTAAAGATCTACACCATATGGCATGGTTTTTTAGAACATCTAAGCATACAAACACCTCCCTTATCCATCACAGCCTAATCGAATTAATAATCTTAAGGGCCTTAGATTAGAGGAACCAAAACTGGGAACAATTCACAGGTCAAACTCAAATAAACCAGGAACCCATCCTTTTGGCTGGTGGTCCACTAGAAGAAGAAGTGGAAGTACCTATACTCTTGGGGGATGTTCAATTCTGAGAGGAGCATGCAAATGTACAGTTGGGGGGAGATGAAGAACAACAGGAGGACTGGAGTCCCTCCCATTCAGTTGGGGGGGGAGATGATGATATTGGATCGGATGATCAGTCAGATGACTAAGTAGAGGAATTGGAGGAAAATTTAAGAGAAAACCCTGTGGAAAGATTAAATAATGTGGGAGATCTAGCAACAGAGGATGAAGCTAGAGCAGAAATGGATGTTCCGACAACTGAAGCCGAGGTTGTTAGAGCCATGATAACATAAGAAAATGTAGAGGTATTGACCATTGAATCTTCCCCTAAATGGGGAGGAACTCTAATTGAAGAAGAAAAGGAGGATGCTGATATAGGAGATATCCCTTCCACATCAGCTGCAAATATGGAGATTCCTGCACCATGAAATAAAAAGAGAAGATCAAAAGAGGAGGTGCAGGCACCACTAATGATAAGAAGGAAAAGAACTAGGTCGGTTACAGCAGGTGAAACAGCACGGGAAAGATGGGAAAACCTAGAAGCACATATTGAATTCCCCATTTTAAGACCCAAATCAAATGATTCCCCATAGGAACCGGTTGCAGAGGAACCTCAAATCGAGGGATTTTTGCACGAAAACGGTCTACTGAAAGAAGAAGTATAGATGCTTCAAAGAGAACTAGAAAATTGGAAGGAAGCATGCAAGAAGTAGGTAGATAGGAGGTTGCACACACTGATTGAAGCTACACTAGACCAATTAGAAGGATCACCTCATGCTGAGGATGGTGAGGAGGTAGAGAGAGTGGTCTACCCTGTGTGTGGGGAGATCTTTAACTAGTCAGGCTATAAATTCATAGTCCGTGCATTTGTGACACACCAACCCGTACCAACAGCTATGGAAGAACAAGGACAAGAAGCACCTAAGGTGGAAGTGAGGGATGCAGAAGAAATGGAAATAGAAATGATCCCTGCTACATAAAAGGGGTAAAATGAACAATTATAGTCACAACCAGTAGAAGAAACATAAGTGCTCCTGGGACAATCTAATTGGAAGGACAATGAACCTCCCTAAGAGAAACCTCAACAAATGGAAGCAATAGACAGATAGGGTGCTGATACACAAGAACCAGCATTCTCGAACATTCTTGTTGAAGTTGCCACCCAAATTGGGGTAGATGAAACATAGACTGCAAATATTCCTGATTTTAGCGAAGAAGTATATGTTGTGACTCTTGAACTATCTCACGGAACAGAATTAATAGAGATATAACCTCAGCAGCAGGATAATGATGAAGTTGACCAGGATGTTATCACATAAGAACCAACATCCCCAAAAATTTCTACTGAGACTCTCATGCAACAAGAAGAAATCAATCCCAAGTTGGACATAATTCATGATCTGGATCTAGGAGAGGATGAAAAAATGTAATCACAGTCCTCAGGGGACACTAAAATTCTTAAAGAACAGCTTCATATTGCAGAGGACATGGAAGAAACTCAAGAACAACCCCAATAGTATGAAGAAATAGAAGGGCAGGGCTCTGATACTCAAAAACTAGTAGCCTTGCATCTCCCTGTCAAAGCTGTAGATGAAAATTAGGTAGATGTGGAGATTGAAATTAAGGAAGAGGTTGTCACACAAGAACCAACACCTTCAAAATTGGCTGTTGATGTTGCTGGAGGAGAATTTCAAGAAGAGGGTGTTGTTAGACAAGAACCGACACCCCCATAAATTATTTTAGAGGAACCTATACAAGTTGAGGTTATTGTAGGAGAATTTGAAAGAGGGGATGCTGTTACACAAGAACCAACATCCCTAGAAGTTATTGCAGGAGAACCCATACATGTAGTGCAGAATGTTCAGGCTAAAGCATCAGGTGGCAAGGTATGGACTCAAATTTCACAAAAAAATTTCAATCTGGATTCTGATAATGAAGATCATGCTGAAGATGAAGGGATCCATAGGCTGAACCAAGAGCTCTCACTCCTAAGAATAGAAGTGAGGAAGTGGAAGGGTCAGGTGGAGAGGTATCAAGAAGGAATGGCTCCCCTTGTTGAACATATGAATACCATTGGGGAATTTAGGGAAAGATGGGAAGAAGAACTAATGTTCCAAAAATTTCGCTGGGAAGAGATACAGAAAGAACTGAAGGAGCTGAAAAAGTTCAAATCCATGCAGGTGGAGAAAGATCAGTTGTACACTCTCTCCCAGGAACTGTTAGGTACCAGAGCACCATCCTCCTCTTACCCTGTGTTCTTATTTGAACAGTTCATTTGGTTTAAACTGAAGGCTGTAAAGGAAGGGAGGCCTTACAAAATAGCAACCTCGGCTAAATTTCTGGAAACATTTCTGGAAAGTGATTTTGTTGAGTAGAACTTATTTTGTGAACTTTATTTACATGAGCTGGCTTGTCCCTTGGACAACCATTCGAATCCTGCCCCTTTCTTAGGTGATGTTCAATTGAGTTATTTTTCCTCCTTTGTTAGCAATCATGTTCAGTGGGAAAGATCCTTCCAAACTTTTTCTCATAATGAGTCCCACTCTAACCTTTGGGTTCGAAGTGAACCTCAAACCCCTCGTCTTCTCCTTGCTCATCAGCAGCATAGGCTCACATGTCCCATCAAAAATCAGTAGATGACGAAACTTTAAGAAAAGGTTATCTCCACCTATGTCAGTCAGATTTCCAGGCATCATCAATTGGCTTTGGAAGGCAACCAACATAGATGGCAGTCTGCCTCTTCAACCTTGAAGATTAGAGACCCCTGCTGTTATAGGAATTTTAAACATGCACTTTACAGGGTTGAGGGATATGTGGGTTATATAAAGGAATGTGGAGTTAAATGGCTGGGACTCAAATTCAAATTCCCTCTCATCTAGTGGCCAGCAAAACCATACAGGGAAGACTTCTCATTGACAAAGGTAGAAGAGAAGAAGTGTTGGATATATTGGGTTGTCTATAATGGATTTTTGGAAAAACAGGGATCACCTAAACTTCCATATAACTTTTCCTCTCTCCATGAATGAAGCACAATGCTCCTCGTCTAGTGTCTCAAGTGATTTTAAAAGCATCTCTTTTTTGTTGAGGTAAATTGCACATTTCAAACAATGAGATATTCACTTTAGCTTTTTTAATGTCTTCTACAATATCATATTCCATCTCAGGTTCTTTGAGATTCTTCTTAACCTTATCAATCTTAACTTCAATAGGCTTAATAGGTATGTTTATTCTCTTCGAATCCTGACTCGAAATGACAAATTCAGGTATTTTAACAGTTGCAGTGTTGTTCTGTATCTTCTTCATGTTTTCTTGAAGTTTCTTAATCTTAGGAAGTATGGACTTATCTTCTTTTAACAGACTCTGAATTATTTTTGTTACATTAGTTTCTGGTGTTTCCCCTTGTATCATAAAATCTTCCTCTTCTGTATCAAACATAGAGACACAGTCCCATAAAACTAAAGTATCTTCCTCTTGTTTTTCCGTAGGTTCATTATCCTTTTCTCCCTCACTAGTTTCTGTCAACTTGGAGTCCAATAATTGATTCATTACTAATGTCATAGAATTAATCCATTGTGGGAAATTCTTCTCAGAATGAGGCTGCTAATGAAACGTACATAAATTATCCATGCCTACATTGGTTAAATTCATTGTTGCAGGACTGTGTGGAGGAGGTTTAGGTTGACTGTTGTCTTCCATTTTTTTATAATAAGGCTTATATGGTTTGTGAGCCTCCTTTTCCTTTTCAAAATCTATCACTCTGTTGGATAATTTTTGCATCATCTTCACCATCCCTTCAAAGTCATGTGATCGCTCATCCTTAGGTTTAGTCAGTAATAAAGGTTTCTTATTTCCAAAAGTATTTTCTTCTGACTATGCAGGGTAATTTTCTATACTCTCCATCTCAGCCTCTACCTTCTTAGCTTCTTCATAGGTTTTTGTTAATGTAGGTCTCACCGCTCCCTTGGAAAACATGGCTAGATTAGGCCCAAGAGCTGAGGTATAGTATTCAATTAGAGAATTTTCAGATGGTTTATCAGCTGCAGTGAAATTGTTTAGGTAAGCAGCAAACCTTTGAGTGAAATTACACACTCTTTCTTTCCTTTCTTTCTTTAGAGCACATAACCCTTTCATTAAAGCTGCACGGGTTTTCTGGACTGCATATTTGCTTCTAAATATTGTTGAATTTTCATATGCTTAACTAAGACATAAGTATATCATTTCATTTTTCATAATAAAAGCATATAAAGCAGGATCACTGAAAGAAACAGTATCACAAGAACAACACAAATTTATCCTGGGAAAACCCTAAGGGGAAAAACCCAGCAAAATCTTCCTCAATATGGATGCCCCCAA